>RJWM01010119.1:0-64845 GCA_004363535.1 Dasyprocta punctata
TGATGTCACTGTACCCTTAAGGATTAGGTTCAAATTTTTAGCAAGATTAAACAACTTTCTATAAAGGGCTAGATAAGTATTTTAGGCTTTGCAGGCCAGGTAGTCTCTGTCACTACTACTCTGCTTTACCACTGTAACAAGAACACAGCCACGGGCAATACATTCACAAATGAGAGTCTCAATAAAACTATACATATATATATATAAATTTTATTTTTGTTTTTGTTTTGGGTTTTTGAGACAGGGTCGTGCTATGTAGTTCAGGCTGTCTGGAACTCAGCGTGTAGCCCAAGCTGGTCTCAAACTTGCAGGCATCTTTTTGCCTCAGCCTCCTGAGTGCTGGAATTATACGCATGTGCCATCATGCCTGGCTAATAAAACTATATTTATGAACACTTAAATTGGAATTTTATTTAATTTTCATGTTATGAAATACTCTTCCTTTTATTTCCCCCACCCCAATCATTTAAAAGTGTAGAAACCACTCTGCTCACTAGCTGTACAAAAACAGGTTGTTGGGCTTCATTGGCCAGTGGACTATAGTTTATGAACATTTGCCATGTGCAGTCTTTTAAGGGACATTTTGTGTTAAGAGCATCCTCCTAACTCAGCCTCATGGAGTGCTGGCATTCAGATGTGCACCACTACTCCTAGTTCTTGAACCACAAATATTTTGTGTTTTGATGAGATCTAGTTTATTAATGCTCTTGTATAACTTATGCTTGGTATTAGTTTTAGCTCTTTCACAGTATTTATGAGTCTTCAGGGATCTAGTTTTATATAGGTCTGTTATACCTTCAAAATGTAACTAATGACTGTCTTTGGTTTATCCTAGGCTGGACAACAAGGAGAGTCCAGTAACAACTTATGTCCCTTCAGTATCGCTCTCCTTCTGTCTGTAACAAGAATACAAAGATTCGAGGAACAGGTATCAGACCCTTTAGTTCCTTCTATAGTTGCCAAGAAGGAATACAAGAATCTGTTCGTGTTATTTTTCTTTCCTAAACAGTTCTACCTCCATCCTGTCAGCAGCAAAGCTGCTCTAAGATATGGAGCAGCTTTTAATTTTTCATGTTTTTGGAGCTGCCAGAAGACCATTAAGAATCTTCATTTATACCTTCATTTTCTGTTTTGCAGTAAGAGGTAGCAAGGCAAGAATGAGTGTGAAACCGTGTCACACAGCCCAGGTAGCAGGATGGGGACAGAGCTGGATTGGCAGTTTTAGTGTGATGGGGTTTCCCAAGAAATTGTTCCTAGTTGTCTTGAAATTAATGAGAATAGATTCATTGCAAGGACAAATATATAAAGTCCTTTACCCATTTTTTTCTCACATCGGTTCTCAGGTTTGGGGTAGTATTTATATTGATTTTTAGCCCTTTTTTCCTGTTACAGAAAGCTTGTTTTGTTTTGTTTTTATGATGCTAACCGTAGAATGCAGGGCCTTGTACATACTAGGCAAATGCTGTATCACTGAGCTACACCTTACACTGTTTTAAAATTTTATTTTCATTTATTTTGCGGGGTGAAACTCAGGGCCTTGTGCTTGCCAGGCAGGTGCTGCGCCACTGATCCATATTTCTGGCCTCTAAAATTTATTTTGGAACAGAGTCTTGCTAAGTTGTTTAGGCTGGCCTTGAACATGGAATTCTCCTGCCCTTTTGAATAGCTGGGATTACAAACACATGTAATACATTTCTGACTCAGCTCTTTTAAGTTCCCACTGAAAGTCATAATTTTTATATTATCTTAATCAGTTAAATAGTTGTTATAGGGATACATGTTAGTGGCAGATTACAGGAACAGTTACATGGTTAAGATTCATAGCATGAGTTATAACTTTTGCTTCATTTCCTATAACTTTTCTTTCATTTTTCTGTTTATTATATTAGGTGTTTGACCTTTTAAAGACTTTGGTAGTAAAAAACTTTAAAGATCTTCAGCTTCTCCAGGGTTCAAAATTTCTTCAGAATCTAGCCCCTCACAGAACTTGTATTTCAACCATGATCCTGGAAGTGGTGAAGAATAGGTGAGTTAATGAAGCATATTCCAAAAAGCACATGAAGGATTTAGTGTTGGAGAATGTGGTGTGGTACCATGCTTATGGTCCATCAGAGAAAACTGATGACTACACCCATTGACTTCATAGATCAAGGATTAACCTCTTAAGATGAGATGAGCAAACTCTCCTAGGGAAAGATCTTTCAGTCTCAGGGCCTGATTTCTTAGCCATCTTGACAGCAGGAGTGTGCAAGTGAAGGAGGTACGTTTGTTCTGTCTGTGATATTGCTTCACTGGCCCAAGTCTTTACTGACTTCTTTACAAGTGAGTAAAAAATACTAAATGTGAGGTTGACGCTTATATGTATGCTGTATCATGTATACCATGTCTGTACACACACACAAATACATATTATATACAGATTTATATCTTTTCTGTCACTTGTAGGTATTGGGGTGGGAAGAATAGAGCATGTGCGTGGTTAATCTTGATTCCCAACTCTCCAGAGTTTAAATATTGTTGAATCTGTTGAAATGTTATGAGAATCTACTCACAACTATTTCCTTTATTCCATAGTGCTGCATTATTTGTCTCTGTTTAATAGGTAGAAACACTTCCCCTGTAGTGGATAACATTAAGTGGTATAGTCACTGAGGAGTCTACAGCTTTCCAAAGTCTAGTGGTAATTTTAGCTCATGCTATTGAAATCAAATTATTCATGCTATATATTGTCTTCTGTTCTATGCTTTGTGGGTAAAAAATACAGCTATACTTGACCTTGACCCTGGAGGGTAACAGTCTAGGGAAGCGGGGACAGATTTGTAAGCTTATTTGTAAGTGTTATGAGGAAACAAACAATTAACTTCTGCTCATGAAATCTTGAATGGACATCTTTAATGGTTATTAAAATACTCTATATAGTCTATGTACTGTATTTTTTTTTTTTTTTTTTTTTTTTTTTTGCGGCACCAGGGATTGAACTCACAACCTTGCGCCTGCCAGGGGAGGCACTTAAGGCACTGAGCCAAACTCCTGGCCCTGGTTTTTTGAGGCAGGGTCGCACTATGTAGCTCAGGCCGGCCTTGAGCTCGTGTTGTAGCCCAAGCTGGCCTCGAACTCACAACGCTCCGCCTACCTCAGCCTCCCGAGTGCTGGGATTAAAGGCGTATGTACTGTATTTTTAAAAATATTCTATAGATTCTGCATATGTTTTGCTATGTTATGTTTTATTATGAGTGTGTTAGTTACTCAGGTTAGGTTACAAATGTGTAAACTGGCAGTGAGTATAATGGCAGGTGTCATACTAAATTTTACCTTTTAACTAAGGTTTGTTTTCTTGCAGTGTTCATAGTTGGGATCATGTAACTCAAGGCCTGGTAGAACTTGGTTTCATTTTAATGGATTCATATGGGCCAAAAAAGATTTTTGATGGAAAAAGTATTGAAACCAACTCCAGTCTTTCTAAAATGCCAAGCCAGCATGCATGTAAGCTGGGAGCTGATATCCTGCTGGAAACTTTCAAGGTGAGACTATTACGGCAACCACTGCTTTTTATTTTTGTTTTTTGCTTGGTACCGAGGGTCAAACTCACAACCTCGCACCTGCCAGACAGGTGCTTAAGCTACTGAGCCAACCTCCCGGCGCTAGCTTTTTGAGGCAGGGTCGCAGTATGTAGCTCAGGCTGGCCTTGTGCTCGTGTTGTAGCCCAAGCTGGCCTCGAACTCACAACGCTTCTCCTACCTCAGCCTCCCAAGTGCTGGGATTAAAGTTGTGCGCCACCACGCCCGGCTTTTTCCAAGATGTCTTTGATGTTCAGTTGTTTAATCATATACCAAAAGTGTCTACCGAGAATGTTATTTGGGAGCTAATGTAAATGTAAATTTAATGTTTTATCCATAACAGCATAGAATAGTCCTTGAGTTAAAAGTGTATTTGATGATGTAAGTGACCCTTTTTTTTTTCCCGTGGCACCGGGGATTGAACTCACAACCTCGCACCTGCCAGGGCAGGCGCTTAAACCGCTGAGCCAAACTCCTGGCCCTAGTTTTTTTGAGGCAAGGTCACACTGTGTAGCTCAGGCTGGCCTTGCGCTCGCGTTGTAGCCCAAGCTGGCCTCGAACTCACAACGCACCTCCTACCTCAGCCTCCCGAGTGCTGGGATTAAAGGTGTGCACCACCACGCCCGGCTGTAAATGACCCTTTTTAACAGTAACGTAATTAAAAATTTCTTAGAATATGTTTTTGTTTTAAATTCATATTTGTCAAAAGTAGAGGTTCCATTTGATTTCACAGGTGTTGGCTCTATGAAAACATCTGAAGAGCATATAATTGCTGAGTCACCAGCAATCTGAAATCTGAAAGAAATTAATCTGTACCTCAAAGTAATCAAATTAAGAATTTTAACTGAAATTCAAACGAAAGGGCTGAGGATATAACTCAGCAGTGCAGCACTGGCCTGGCAAGTGCAAGCTCTTGATTTCGATTTCTGGTACCAAAAAAAATAAATTCAAATGAAATTTCTACTGCTTGCTGAACTCCATCTGCAGACCTTTTTTGTTTGAGACTGTCTCAATAAGTTGGCCAGTCTGGCCTCAAATTTTGACTTCTTCTGCTTCAGTCACGCGACTACACAAGACACTATAGGTACTGTGCCGCATGCCCAGCTCAAAATGGGTCTTTTATAGTCAATTGCTCTGTTTCTTCAAACTGAGAAGCAGTGAGTGAAAAATTTTTTCTCCCCTGACTCTCTCCCTTTCTTCTTTTATACTGAGAGTTGACCCCAAGGTCTTTGACTGACTACATCCCTTAGCTCTTTTTTTTTTTTTTTTTTTTTTAAAGACAGGGTCTCGATGGTTTGCCTGGGTGGGGCCCAAACTTGGGATATTCCTGCCTCAGCCTTCCACAGTGATGCAATTACAGGAATGTACCACTATGCCTGGCTTGATTTTTTTGTTCGTTTGTTTGTTTGTTTCTAAAGATTTTTACGGGCCTTGAATTTTAATTTTTAGAATAAAAGTTATGGGTGCTGTCAGAAATAAGGATGTTGGCCTATATTGGGTACTAAAGTAGAATTATTTCTCTTTGATACCTGATCTTAGATGTCACATTTGTATCATGTGATCTGTACTTTTAGGCTGATAAACTATTTACCTTGTTAATGAGTCATATGAACACAGAATGAGGGGAGAGTTGTGATTCTGTTTTCTCATGTTCTGTTTTCAAATGTTCTGTTATGTCTGTGAAATGAACAGTTGAATTTTACCCATATCTGAAGTATTCTTATCCTGCCTGACATGCATTGATGCATTTATGAAGCTGAAGGTCTACCAGGAATATTTTATTGGTTCTGTGGTTTTTTTTAGATCCATGAGATGATCCGGCAAGAAATTCTAGAGCAAGTCCTCAACAGGGTTGTTACCAGAGCTTCAGCTCCCATCAATCATTTCTTAGGTACTGAACTTTTAAAGAGTGAATATAGTTCTTAGGAATATTGTCTTTTAAATATCATAAAGATTTGGTCCTAGAAAAGTGTTGAATGATGCAGTGCCTTGTAACACAGTATCTTTGGTTATAATGACAATGAGATGTCAGTGCCCTTACGTTATCTTTGGTGGTCAGTAGGGAAGGGAGCATTTAACTGCATGAACCTGTGTTTGGCATCAGCATTCTGTCCCATCTTCAGCACTTCTCAGATGAGTGCTGTCCTTCTGCCACTGTAACCTACACATTCGGAAGCCAGTGCTTTTCTTCTTGGTAACTATAGCACATAGCTCCTATTGTCTAAATCCACTGTCTTTTTCTTAGTCATCGATTTATGTAGTTTTTCTATATCATTCAACACTGCACAACTTCCCTAAAACTTTTTAGATAGGTTTTCTTATAATTATAATGTCTTCTTATACTGCCTATGACCACTTTTGTCTTTCTCCTTTAGTGTTAACTTTTATGTCTTGTACCCTTCAATGTCAGGATTTGGTAAAGTTCAACACTTAAAGTAGCACATTATTCTACTTCCCCAACCCTTTACAGTTTTTTTTTTTTTTTTTTTTTTTGCGGCACCGGGGATTGAACTCACAACCTCGCGCCTCCCAGAGCAGGCGCTTAAGGCACTGAGCCAAACTCCCGGCCCTGGTGTTTTTTGAGGCAGGGTCGCACTATGTAGCTCAGGCCGGCCTTGCACTCGCGTTGTAGCCCAAGCTGGCCTCGAACTCACAACGCTCCGCCTACCTCAGCCTCCCGAGTGCTGGGATTAAAGGCGTGCGCCACCACGCCCGGCTCCCTTTACAGTTTTACTAAATTATAATTGAAATACAATTTTTGTATTTAAAGTGTAACGATTTAATTTCTTTTGATATGTGTATACCTATGAAGCCATTGCCACACTCAAGATGAATATATATGTCACACGTAGTTGCCTTCTAGAGTCTCTATTCTGTTCTGATCCCTACCTTCTTCCCCTCTTCCATCTCATTTGATCTGCTTTCTGTCATTATAAATGTATATATGGAAGGATGCTGGGATTGATCCAGTACTTTTTGCATGCTAAGCACATACTCTATCATGAAGCTACACTTCCAGCCCTTAAATGCCATTTTAAAAATTTTATGTAGATGGAATAATACAGTGTACACTCTTTTTTATGTCTGACTTCTTTAACATAGCATAATTCTTCTGAGATTTATCCATGATTGTTATGTGTATTAATATAGTAGTTGGTTCCTTTTTATTATATTAATCTAATACATAACTACAATTTATCAATTCACCTAGGGATAGTTATTTCTGACTTCACTATCACAAATAAAGGTGCTATGCTGGGCATGATGGCACACAGCTATAATCAGAGCATGCAGGAGACTGAGGCAGGAGGATTGCTGAGTTCAAGGCCAGGCTGGACTTCATAGCAAGACCCTATCTCAAAACAACAACAAGAAAATGGAACATTCATATATAAGTCTTATTTCTCCTGGGAAAATACCTAGTAGTAGATTGGATATATCATGTAGTAGATACATGTTAAGTAGTTTAAAAGCTCCCAGAGTGATGGTACCATTTATACTCTTCCAGCAGTGTTTCTGATTGCTCCATATTGTCACCAGTACTTAATATAATTGTTCTTTTTATTTTTAGTTTTTGGTTTTTTTTTTTTTTTTTTTTTTTTTTTTTTTTTTTTTTTTTTTTTTTTTTTTTTTTTTTTTTTTTTTTTTTTTTTTTTTTTTTTTTTTTTTTTTTTTTTTTTTTGAGACAGGTGCTTACTACGTAGTTGAGGCTAGCCTTGAACTCACAGTGCTCCTCCTACCTCTGCCTCCTGAGTCCTGGGATTACAGGTGTGTGCAACCATACCTGGCCCTAATTGTTCTTTTTAATGTTAGGCATTTTGACCAAACAACTTGAATTTTAATGGATGTTAACTTCAATCTGTAGATCAATTTGCAGTCTTTTTCTGGGGTGGTACCGGGACTCAAACTTGGGACCTTGTGCTTGTCAGGCAGGCAGTGCGCCACTGAGCTATATCCCTGGCCCCAGTTTGGGATCTTAAAAATATTCTGTCTTCTTACTCATGGGCACAGGATAGCTCTCCACTGAGTTAGCCCTGTAAATGTTTGCTACACGGTTTTGTAGTTTTCATTGTATGGGTCTTGCATACGTTTTTCTCAGATTTATCTCTAAATATTTTCTAATCTTTTGAGGTTGGTGTGAGTGAAACTCTTCTTATTTAAATTTTTGATTAATTGTGCAAGAAGATATACAGTTGCTTTTTTGTGTTGACCTAGTGTCCTGTAGCCTGCTTAATCCCACTTGTTCTAATAGTTTTCTTGTGATTAAAAAAAGAAAAAACCACACCATTTATGAAACAAGACATTCCTGGTACCAATAATTGTGTCTTTTTTTGTTTTTTCTTTGTCAGTCTGGCTAGAGGCTATAAGTTTTAAAATAATGTTTCATAGAATGAGCTTTGGTTTGAATTTTTTCTGTTGCTTTTTTATGTTCAATTTCATTGATTTCTGCTCTTTATTACTTCTTTTTGGTTTCTTTTGCTATTTTTAGTGAGTGGGAAAAAAAGAATAGCATTTTGTGACCTGCAAAGGCCTATGTATATATACACATGTAATACTGGAACTCAGCCATTCATGCTCCTTCATTTGTGTTAACTCGTTTGCTTCCCACACTGTACCAGCAGAGTTGGGTAGTTGGGACAGGCATCATTACAGCCTCTGAAGTCTAAAATGTTTACCTTCTGGCACTTTATAGATAAAATTCTTTGACTGTGGTCTGTTATGTTTACCTGGATAATTACCCTTTGCTTTTTCTTCTTAATGTTTGAAGTTTCCTTCTGCTTGTGGGAAGGATTTTTAATTATAAATTCTGTTTCTTTAATAGAAATAGTGCTATTCAGATTATCTGTATCTCCTGAGTCAACTTTGGCCGTTTCCGTGAAGGAATTTGACCATTTCATCTAAGTTACTAACTTTATTGCCTTAAAGTTGTTCAGAATGTTCCTTTTAATGTGTCTAGAATCTGTGTCATTTTCCTGATCAGTCTGGCAAACTTATTGACTTCATTGAAAGTTGCAACCATTCTTTGGCTCTGTTGAATTTTTCTGTTGATATCTGGTTTATTTGTTTGCTTCCTTTCTTTTGCTTGCTTTGAGTTTAGTATGCTCTTCCTTTGACTGTAAGCTTTGGTCATTAATTTGAGACCTGTGTCTTTTTTTTTTTTTTTCCTTTTGGGTACCAGGAATTGCACTCAGGACCTCATGCTTGCCAAGCAGACACTGCACCACTGAGTTGAGCTAAATCCCTAGCTCTTTTTTTTTTTTTTTTTTTTCTTTTCTATTCTTTTTTTTGAGACAAGGGTTTCACTATGTGGTTTAGACTGACCTTGAACTCACTATGTAGCCCAGGCTGGCCTGGAACTTACAGAGATCCTCCTGCCTCAGCCTCCCAAGTGCTGGGATTGCAGGCGTGTGTCACTATGCCCTGCCCTTTCTCTTTTTTTAACCCAAGCATTAAACTAATTTTTCCACTAACTACTGCTTTAGCTTCATCTCATAGATTTTATTTTCATTTAGTTTCAAGTACTTTTTATTTATTCTTTAACCTGGAAATGTGTTTAGTGTCCAAATATTTAAGTGGTTTTTTTTTTTTTTTTTCCTGTAACATATCTTTCTGGTCAGGCATGGTGGTGCACTCCTGTAATCTCAGCACATGGGAGGCTGAGGCAGGAGGATCGTTGCAAGTTCGAGACTGTCCTGGACCACAAAGTGAGCCCAAGGCCAGCCTGAACTGCATAGCGAGATCCTGTCTCAAAAAGACCAAAAAAAAATCTTTCTGTTACTGATTTCTAATTTGTGATCAGAGAACTTACTTTATATCATTGATTCTTTTCAATTTATTGAGCTACAGATTTATAACTGGTTTCCCAGCCTTTTCTACCTATAGCAGTTCAACCTGAATATTGGCACCAGATTATTTCATACTCCTGAAATACCATTCTGTGACTCTGAATTCATTAATATGTTCATTTATAAACTATCAGCTCTTTATCTTAGAACTTCAAATCTGTGACAGTGTGATTCCAGCCTACTTATCCCATTTATCCTCAAGTATGTACTTTTCTGAATCCTTCACCCCAGTTCCACTGAGCTTCCCATCATCCTCTGAATATGCGTCATTCTTATTCTTACCTTTCTTGCATTTTTATATATAGCAGATCTTTTCACTTCTTTGTGCATTTAAATGGTACTCATGTTTCAGAAGCTAGTTTAAATTCCTTCTCATTGCGTTTCTAAAGTACACCAACTCATAATGATATTGTTTGCTTTGTTTGGTTGTTTTTGGGACAGGATCACTTTGTAGTTCAGGCTCACCTTGAACACCCAGTGATCTCTCTTATCTTAAGAACCTATTTAAACTCTCTTTAACTGGGCATGGGAGTGCACACCTGTAATCCCAGCACTCAGGAGGCTGAGGCAGGAGGATCCATGAGAGTTGGAGCCCAGCCTAGGCTATTATAGTGAGTTTAAGGCAAGCCTGGACTACACAGTGAGACCTTGACACAAAAACAAACAAAACAAAACAAACACAAAAATCTCTATTATTTGGTAGGCAATAAATGTTTAGAATTATTACATGTTTGGTATCATTCTGTAAGTGGTAATTCTTTTACAATTTTTTTTTTTTTTGCTTTTAACTAAATTACTAGAATTCTTGAAAGAAGAGACCCGTGTGTTATGCTTTATATATTCCTAATAGGATCAGATTATGTTTATACATAATAAAAATTTTCAAATATTCATTGATTTATTTTAGCTTGGAAATAGGAAGATACGTGGTATTTTTTTAGGCCCTGTAATAGTTTTCTTTCTTTTGACAGGTTTTTTGTGTTGATTTTTTTGGGTTTTTGTTTGTTTTGTTTTGTTCTGTTTCCAGTTGGTTTTAATATTTTTATTTTGAGATAGTGTCTTGCTAAATTGCCTAAACTGGGCTTGAACTTGTTGCCTTAGCCTCTTGAGTAACCGAGATTACAGGCCACTGTGCCTGGCTTTTTTACACAGTTTAGTTTTCAAAGTCTTGTGCTATCACAAAAGATGGAAAAAGTTTGCGGCGGCGGCCATTTGTTCTCTGTAACCTGGGTCTGTGAATGGCGCTGACTCACGGCTGAAGAGGCTTGGGTCTAGTTGTTCCCAGTCTGCTGGAGCCCTGTGCAAGGTGCTGGGCTTGTTTGTTGCTATGGCCATTGTTCTCTCTAACCCCGGTCCACAAATGGCGCTGACTCATGGGGAGAGGCTTGGGTCTAGTTGGGAACCAGTGCCATGCACGACCGCAGCTGAACTGGGAACAGCCACACCCCAGTCCTTTCCGATGCGCGAAACAAGAAGTACCAATCATCTCCCCACCCTCCAAGCGACTGGCTTATCTGGAGAAACACAGGCTGTGATGATGGTAGCTATGGAGATGAAGTATAATTGGATGCTTGTGGTGCTTTGGTATTTCACCAACATTGCAGGTCTAGGGCCAGTGGTCTGATCACAGGTTCAGAGGATATCGCTAAGCAGTGTGACATCTAGTGGGGATCTCCTGAGGGTTGCAGCCATTGTTGATTCCCTGTGGTCTTGTTTTGAGGTCCTATACTATTTCCATTGTTTTGTTGGGTTGGATTTTATTCTCTTTTGTTTCGTTTGATTATGTTAAATCTCATGGCAGGAGAAGCTATTTCAAGGATAGCAAGATATATTATGGTAGCAATTTTGGATTTACTACTGGCTTGTTTTGAAGTCCTTTATTATATTCATTGTTTTGTTTTTATTGTTTCTATTCTGTTCTGTTCTGTTTGATTTTTATTATATCTGAAGTTATCTGCAGCTAGTTTGAAGGCTGTTGATTTCATAATGTTTTGAAGTCCTGTATCTCTTACACTGGTTTGTTTTGATTGGTTTTAGCCTGTTGTATACTCTGACAATCTTTAGATCAGAAAAAAAATGCTAAAAGTATCCTGGGTACATTGACTGAAGAGAATGTAGGTATAATTAGAAATCTTTATTGCACTGAATTTGATTTAAGGAAACAAAACTTTTTCTATTTGTTTTCCCATATTTATTTTAAATATCTTTAAATAAGGCCACTGAGTATAAATTCTGTCTTACATTACAGACTTGCTTTCGAGTGTCGTCATGTACGCACCTTTAGTTCTTCAGAGTTGTTCTTCCAGAGTCACAGAAACTTTTGACTATTTGTCCCTTCTGCCCCTTCAGACTGTACACGGGCTGCTTAAGGCAGTGCAGGTAATTCTTCTGACATCCCAGTCAGCTTGCCAAAACTGGTTTAATTGTCTAATGTGAAACTGCTACATTTCCTTTTTTATTAGATACATTTCTTTATAAATATATATGCCTAAGGAATCCTTTTGAGTCTGGAATGTAAAACCTTGTATTAAAAGGGAAAGAGCGCTAGCTAGGCTGTTTACCAAGTTGACGCCTCTTCATAGCACAATTCTCTGTCCTTTAGCTCATTTCAAGTTAGTGAAGTAATTAAAGTCCCTTAGAAAATGAGTACAGTGGGTTTACAAGACATTTGCAGCAATTTCAATGTGTTCTTAAGCATAATTAACATTGAAACATGTCTGTAAGACACAACCAGAGTTCTTAATAGAAGCCAAATGCTAGCAGTATTGAGTAGAATTGAGTTGACACTACTAAGCAAACTTATCTGTTATTACCCACTGAATTTTCCTCCTTCAGCCTCTTCTTAGAGTCAGCATGTCTATGAGAGACTCCTTGATACTGGTCCTTCGGAAAGCCATGTTTGCCAGGTATGGAGCATTCCTTAAAATCACAGGAAGTGACGACTTCTAATGTTGGGACTAAAAGATATCTCTGCTGTCCCCAGTACTGCCTGTTCACAGTGGCCATACAAATTTCTAACCCAGCAGAGCACACTTATCAAGTAAGGCATTATGTTAAGTGCCTTATGTGCTCTTTTCATTTAGTCTCCAAGGCAACCCTGCAAAGGGAAGGAATTACAATTCCCAATTTCCAGATAAGAAAATTGACACTTAGAGAAGATTGGTGACTTTTCAGAGGTCATACAGTAGTTGATTGTGAAAGTAATCTAATGTCAGAGCCTCTAATCTCAAGTACTCTGCTGTATCACGTCAGAGTCAGCTTTAGGGAAAAGTTCCATTGCCAGATTCTCTGACACTTGAACTGGCAACAGTACCAAAGGGAAAAGCACTTTAGTTAAGAAGAATACATTTAAGAATCTCATCTTAGTGAACATGGACTATTGGCTAGTGAGACCCAGTGAATTGTTGAAGGGCTAAGTTCAGTTTGGAGCACATCCAGTGCCTCCTGACTCATGGTATAAAAGGTAGGGGTGATAATACTGCCTCCTAGCAAAATGAGGCAGTAACATGTGGAAGCCATTTATTTTAAGGATAAAATTGCCCTGTTAAGGTCATGTTAATCATATCATAATATATTTGTGAATATCCAGTAGCCATGTCGTCATCTCTGTTTTAGAAATGACAGTTTTCTTTTATCTCACCCCCAGAGGCATGGCCAATAGACCAAGATTGTGTGTTGTAGCATCTGTAACATGAATCAGTAGTGGAGCCTCAGCTAGCAGATGACTGGGTCATTTTTCTGGACAGAGGGTTTACATGGTACAGAGTACTGCAGTGTTGTGTGAAGAAAGGAGAGTTTGTGGAGAGGAGTGCACCTTCAGGCACAGCAGTCTGTTCTGATTTCCTGTGCTCCTCAGTACTCTTACTCTCATACCCGCAAAGATTCAAAAGCAGAATAAGGCACAGAACAGATAGAGAGTTCTGAGATTAGGTAGATAATACATTAGTTAAATCTCTGTACTGCTAATTGATCTGAACAGTTGATGCTTATATTTCAAACACATAAATTCAGTTTTGTGTTTCATTGTTTATACATACACCTTCGTGTGGGACTAACCGAATTTTTCTACAGATTCTTGTGAAGTTAGTGATGTTCGATAACTTTTTTGTGTATTTCTGAGCTAGACAGCTTGATGCCCGAAAGTCTGCAGTTGCTGGGTTTTTGCTACTCCTGAAGAACTTCAAAATTTTTGGTAGCCTGTCATCCTCTCAGCGCAGTCAGTCTATTGGCATCAGTCAGGTAAGGATTGTTCACACTGGCATTGATACAGGAAGCAAATACACAAGTCATTTTCTTATATTCCTGTCGTGGTTGTGAGAATGATCTGGAAACTGAGAACTTCATGATGATGATGATGATGATGATGATGATGATGATGATGATGGTGATAGTAATATCAACCAATACTTGGTGTATGCTGGATTGTAGTATCCAGTGCAGTGGCCAGTAGCCTCAATGTGGCAGTGAAACTAAACACTTGATTAAAAGGGGGTGGTCCAGATTGAGTTGTGCTGTGTATATATAAATCACATTTTGAAGATTGAGTGTGAAATTAAAGAATGTAAAATATCTCAGTAATTATTTTGGTTATGTTTGGATTAAGTAAAATATTAAAATTTATTTCACCTGTTAAATTGTGGTTTACTTAATGTGACTACTAGACATTTTAAAATTATATGTGACTTGCATTTATGGTTCATAATTGCTACCTTTTTATTAAATAACACTGTGCTGTCCAGCACTACTTAAGGGCTTTATACTTGTTACCTTATTTAATCTTCGCAGCAATTCTCTGAGGATACATACTATTTATTATTATACCCATTTTAAAAATAAGTCAATGTGCTGGGCGTGGTAGTACACACCTGTAATCCCAGCATTCGGGAGGCAAGGTACGAGGATTGCTGTTGAGTTCAAGGTCAGTGTGAGTTCAAGAGTGGCCTGAACTACATAGCAAGACTCTGTTTCAAAAAACCAAAAGAACTCCCAAAAGTCAGTTTATTTACTTTATATATGCATGTCTAACACTTTTAATCTAGGAAGTCAAAACTTTTCCCAATAATTGGATGATCTAGGCTTTGGAGCAATAAAACTGTCTTCACGATTTAAACCATGTACTGTAAATTGATGGAGCAGTGAAATTGTCTTCATGGTGTAAATGGCACATGTTACTATGTAATTTATAAATGGATTTATCCTACAATTTCATTAAAAATTCTTTATTGCACTAGTGTAATTGTATATAACTTTTATCTGTAACATATATATAGCACAGATTATGACACTGGGTGTCAGGCTGAGGATATAGTTCAGCAGCACAGCGCCTGCCTAGCAAGTGCGAGGTTTTGAGTTCAATCCCTGGTAACAAAAAAAAAAAAGCTCTGATGGGCTGGGAACACAGCTCAGTGGCAAAAGTGTCTGCCTGTCAAGTGCAAGGTCCTGAGTTCAATTCTTGGTACAAAAAAAAAGATAGTAAAGATTTGGAAATTTTTGTTGGCATTTTGTGTTTGTTTTATTTTGAGACAGGGCCTTACTAAGTTGGCTAGGCTCGCCTCAAACTTTTGATCTTCTGCCTCAGCCTCTGAAGTAACTGGGATTGTAGGCATGTGCTGCTGCACCCAGTGCAATTTTATTTTAAATCAAACAAAGGATGTTCTTTGTTGTGTTCATTTCTGAACAAAAAAGAATGTCTATCATTAAGCCTCTGGAATTTGTGGTAGTAAAGTCTTGGATTCTGTTAAGAATTTAAAGTATCTAAGGAAGTATCTAGTAAAGTGATTAGGGCTTCCTAAGAAACTAGCATTGTCAAGGAAACCTTAAAGAACAGAGAAGAGTTGGTTTTGTTAAAATGCTTGGAAATTTTTATTCTAAACCAGAATATGGTATGTATCACTGCCTGATAATGATAGTGTCTGCCTTAGTCCTTGGTTTCAGCATAGGAAGGCTGAGTCTAATAAGTTTCTTTGACCAAAGACATAGGCTCAATTTCTTCCTCAATGGAAATTACTTTGGTAAGCTAGACATGAACTGGCTTCTCTTTTTCTCAGATTCGTGTGGACGTTCACAGCCATTATAATTCTGTTGCCAATGAAGCTTTTTGCCTTGAGATTATGGATAGTTTGAGGAGATGTTTAGGCCAACAGGCTGATGTTCGAGTCATGCTTTATGAGGTAAGTCAGTAAAGTAGAAGGAATGTGCCCCCTATTAACATTCTTTTTTATGATAACTTTTTTTTCTGACTATAAAAGTATGATAGTTGTGTCTTTATACAGTTAGGACCAGTAGGTTGTGATAGTGAGTCAAAAAAGTATTGTAACTGTAAATAATACTTGATACTTTCCATATTTTAATTTGAAATATTTAAATATACTACTAATTTGCCAGACTTTCGATTTAGGATCAAATTTGCTATCTGTAACTTTCTGCCTCTCGTATAGGCCATCTCCTAATTTTATTGCTTCTGGTTATATTTTTTTCTAAAGTCATATAAAAACTTTCAAGACACTTCAGATACAGACGACGTAGAAATCTTTTCGGTGGGTTCAGTGCCACCTTTTTAATTAATTTTCTTACCTTGAATTCTTCAGAAATTATTTTTAGAGTCTTCTTCAATTAAGTCTTTCCAAAATAGTCAGCTTAGTTTTTATAAAAACAACTTTTATTTTTTGAATTTTGTTTTCAGATTGTTATAGAATGTCCACATGAATCACATAATGACCGTCCAGTTAGGAAAAGTGGGGGACAAATACAACTACCACTTGTGATTAGTGTAACTCACCCTGCGGGATGGTCTTGGAGGACATGCTGCTATTTCTAGCATTTACTGTGTTATTTATTTCAGCATTTGTATTTCACAGAAGGAAGAACAGCATGATAATCTAATTAGTAGATTAAATGGGAACTATTTCAGAGAACACCATTGTAATGGAGAACATACAAAAAAATTTTAAAGGTGTTATTCTACCATTCATACATACATATTTGTGCAAAATTGGAATAAGATTTATGTTTTATCTTTATTTTCCTATTTCATTAAATTTTCTTGACAATGTAATTTTTAACATCAGATGATAAACAATAATTTAAAAGTTTATTGTAGAGCATTTTTGTTGTTCCTGGTTTTTCACTGTGACTGATATTTGAATGACCACAGTGCTGGGTCAGAGACTAAAACATTAGCCTCTTGGTGCTCTTTTGCAAGCACTGAAATGGGGGTGAGGGGTCAGTGCTAGGGAATCCAGCAAACTCGAGGCCTTGTACATGTTACACAGGTGCTGTACCAGTGAACCAATGGATTTTTTTTTAAAGAGGATAAAACCAAGGAAAATAAAACAATAAAACCAATAAAAATAAACTAGTATAAGTGATACAGGACTTAAAGACCTTACAAAACCAACAATAGTTATCATAATGTCTTTGTCATCTTCAGAATAGATACAGATACCTTCGGACATAGTAAAAATCAAACAGGACAGAATAGAATAGAAACAATAAAAACAAAACAATGAGTGCAATAAAGGACTTCAAAACAAGGCAATAATAAATCCAAAATGGCTATCATAGTATATCTTGCTATCTTTCAAACAACTGCTCGTGCCATCAGATGTAACATAAACAAAACAGAATAAAACCCAACCCAACCAAATAATGAAAATGATACGGTTTCCTGGCCAGGATCGCTTCCTGGTGAGGCCTGGTTCTCTCTCTCCCCAGTCCACAGATGACACTGACTCATGGAGAGAAGCTTGGGTATGGCTGGCCCTACTCTGGCAGCAGCCCTTGCATGGCACTGATTTCCAGGCAGGGGTTACTTCCCAGTGAGCACCAGTGGTTTTAATCACTTAAAAAATCCTTTCTTGATACTCCATTATAATAAAATCTCTCAGAAACTCTGAACAAAATAGGATTAGGAGGCAAGTTCCTCATTCTGATAAAGGGTATCTATGAAATCTACATCTAATATAAATTGTGAAAGAAAAATTGCTTTCCCCTGTGTTTAGGAACAAAGATATTTGTTCTTAGCTCTTCAGCATTTTAGTGTTGACCTATCTGATGCAACAAAACAAGAAAAATATATACAAGCATACAGATTTAAAAGGGAGAAGTAATAAAAAAACTTAACAAAATGAGTTTAGCTGGTAAGGTTATAGGATATAAGATCAGTTACAATGCAGAAGTCAATTATAGTTCTGCATGCTAGCATTGAATAATTAGAAATTGAAATAAAATGTTTAAAATAAATTAAAAAATAGTTAAGCATAAATCTGACTGTTATGGGGCGGAGTACTGTGATACCCCTGTTATTGAATGACTCCAAGCTCAAACTTTACACTACTTGAACAGCAAAGTTCAGAAAAAATTTGCTCAATGTTCATAACTTTGCTGCATAATTGAACCAAAAGTCTGATGTGAAAAACTTGTACCAGTGAAGAGTGAGTCATGCTTCTCAGCTGGCTATGGGCACAAAGGGGTGACTCTTCAGTGTAAGCACCGCTCTTGCCCAGGCAACATACAGTGTTTGTGTTAAAATGTTTGTCGCTGTGCTTTTTTGTTTTTGCACTTTATATGCTTAAAATATTGTAACAATGACTCCAAAGAAAGTTAGTGTAACAGCCGTGAATCTAAGAGGAAAACTGTGATGCACGATAGAGTTAAAGAAATCATTGTAAAATTAGTTAAAGTCTTAGAGAAATGAATTTATAACTGTAATTTTTGGACCTCAGAACCAAATATTTGGCTTTCCATTATTTCTTAAGGGAAAGATATGTTCAGTTCTTGAACTTTTCTGTGTTTGCACATGAATTTGGAATGAACTGAGTTCAACCACCAAGGTATCCCAGTGCTCCAAAGCCAGAGTGATCATGAAGAGATCTAATTTTAATTTAGATAAGTAATCTAAACTTTCTGCATTGTTTCTCCCTCTAGTAAATATGGTTTCCATTTTTATCAACGAACTGAGAATGAGATAAAGAAACAGCTTATTTATTGATTTGATTTTTCCTAGGGGTTGTATGATGTTCTTCGAAGGAACTCACAGCTGGCTAATTCAATTATGCAGACTCTGCTCTCGCAGGTAAAATACATTTTTATGGATAGCACAGGGAAATCAGATAATGTGGTATTGAGAAGTGATTGATGTTTTCCAGACTTTTCAAAATATAAAATTATTCCCAACCAGTACAGTGATAACATTGTAAACGTGCTTGATAATGCTGTACTATTCTGGTTTTATTTCAGTCATCTCTGACTGCCTACCATATTGTCATCATCTAACTGCTACCCCTGTAAGTTAGCAGTCAACATTTTATGTAGAGGCTCTCAGCAGCTATATCTGTTGTATTTCTGGAAAAAAAATCTAGAACAAGTATAGTAACATACTGAAATGTGTTCTTTCCAAGCGACAGATAGATGCATGGGTGTGTTAGGTCATTTTCTATACTTCTAGTTTTTTAAAAAGTGTTTTTGCAGGGCTGGGGATTTAGCTCAACAGCATAAGCACCTGCCTGGCAAGCACGAGGTTGAGTTCGATCCCCAGTACCAAAAAGAAAACAAACAAAAAAAGTGTTTTTGCATTATGAAATACTTCAAAGGACAGTCAAGATGGGCAGAATTCAGATGGAGAATATCTAACATAAATAAAACTTTTCAGCCGGGCTTGGTGGCACACGCCTTTAATCCCAGCACTTGGGAGGCTGAGGTAGAAGGAGTGTTGTGAGTTTGAGGCCAGCTTGGGCTACAGTGTTAGTCCAAGGCCGGCCTGAGCTACATAGTGCGACCCTGCCTCAAAAAACACTAGGGCTGGGAGTTTGGCTCAGTGACGAAAGTGCAGATGCAAGGTTGTGCGTTCAATCCCTGATGCTGCAAAAAGAAAATAATTAAAAAAATTTTTTTTCACTATCAACATTTATTCAGTAAGCATTATATTTTTAAGTGGTTTTATTGAGATATAATTTACATGCCATATAATTTTTATTGTTATCTACCACAAAGGGTTGTTTTAGACCCTTAATCCATTTTGTTAGAAATGGAAGCAAGCTCACTGTCCCACTCATCCCCTCTCTTGCTCTTTTTTGCCATTGCTTCATGGTAATTCTGAAGAAAGCTCCATTTGAAATTAAGGTCTCAGATATGTGGAAATTATTGGAAGACCTTTTGCTATCCAGAAAGCTTTTCAATGCGACTTGGTTTTGATCTTGTGTAAAATTATCTATATTCCTAGATAATTGTATTCTTGTTAAACAAGAGTAAAAGTTATACTTAATGGCACAGAGCAGTGCTTCTCAACTTAGGTTAGCATATAGACCAATACAATGCTGCAGACTTGAAAAGAGGAGAAAATAGATAATAGTTAATATTTTTCAGCTTTATGTATGCCAAGATGTGTTTGAAACACTTTACATATATTGTCATGTTCAGTCCTTGTTTTGCTTTGTTTTTTGAGTCATGTTTAATCCTTACATAGCATTGACATTAACAATATAATCATTTTTCAAATGAGAACCAAGGGGTGGATAACGGTCAGAATCAGTATAAAAGGTGGTACTGGTATTTTGAACTCAAGATAGTCTGACTCGAGCCTCTGTCACCACCAGGCTTTACTGAAAATGCTAATTGCCTATGTAACTTTAGGAATTAATAGGGGAGTGTGATAAAATGAAATAAAGATAATATTTATCATTACTTTGCCTAAAGCAAGGGCAAAAAGACACAGACGAGCCAAAGTAATGTAAATTTTGCTATTCTTTGGACAACTGGGGAATGTGTCTTAGAAAACATTAGATATTGAAGGTACCAGTGTGACCAGTTAAAAAAAATGACAAGTATTCTGGAGCCATAATGCTTTTTCCCCTTACTATGTGCAGTTAAAACAGTTCTATGAGCCCAAACCTGATCTGCTGCCTCCTCTGAAATTAGAAGCTTGTGTTCTAGCCCAAGGCGATCAGATCTTGCTACAAGAACCACTGGTAAGCCTTTTATTCCTCCCACACTGTAACCATTTTGTTTACTGTTAATGGTAAGGTTGATCTTCAGAAAGATACCTTTCCATGTGAAACTCTTTCTGTTTTTTGTAAGATTTTACTGTTAAATCTTCCCTATTGAACTCTTCGTTGTTGTGGTGTTTTTGTTTGTTTGTTTTGTGGTGGGGGTGGTAGTGGTTTGGTACTTGGAATCAAACTCATGACCTTATGCTCGCCAGGCAGGTTCTGTGCCGCTGAGCTATATATCCTTAGCTCTACCTATCATTTGAGATCCATTAGTGCCTTTGTTTATTGGTAAGATACCTTCATATTAGCACTTTATAAATCATGACATTTACCACTTCCCCTGTGGAACGTCTCACCTTTTATTAATGGATCTCCAGTTATATACACTAAATAAATGTCTTCACAATGGCAGTGTCACCTAAGAGCAGATGAACCCAGAGACCTGCTTCCTTAATCTCAAGGGAAGTACATGATTTAGGCTGAGCCAGAACTGGCACTGTTGCACCTTCAGAGGATTTTGGACAGGTCCCCCCCCCTCTCCATTCTTGTTATTTAGCTTCAGAAACACAAGAAAAAGGACAAAACTGAAATGCCCCACCCTAAGTGACTTAGAACTCGTGGCTGGTGAGGTGAGAGGGAGGAGTGTTTGAGTTGTCTTCATTTTCTACCTTCTGTGCTATGAGATATCCCCAGCTTAGATGTAAGGTGCTGTGTTCGTCTCCCAAAGATTCCTTCACCATATACCCATATTTTTAGAATGACCCTTGGGACTTAGCCAGGCGTGGTGGCGCACACCTTTAATCCCTGCACTCAGGAGGCTGAGGTAGGTGGAATGTTGTGAGTTCGAGGCCGGCTTGGACTACAACTTGAGCGCAAGGCTGGCCTGAGCTACGTAGTGCGACTGCCTCAAAAACCTAGGACTGGGAGTTTGGCTCAGTGGCTTAAGTGCCTATCTGGCAGGTGTAAGGCTGTGAGTTCGATCCCTGGTGCCACCAAAAAAAAAAAAAAAAAGAATGATCCCTGGGACTCAGGAGCTAGAGACTGTGAACTTCACACCTTGTGTCAGACGAAGGACAGCACATCTGATGTCATGTTCTGAACTGTCAGCTGCTACTTGTGAGGCTAGTTCCTTTGGGAAAGGTTTAGAAAACAACACCGTTAGTTAAGTTGCTAATTCAGATGGACTTAATTTATGATATTAACGAATAACTTAAACCTCATCCATAAGGATTTTTTGCTGATTATCAACAGTTTCATAGGTTGTCCCTTAACATTTAAGAATATTATTACTTATTTATTATTATGTATTATTTTCTCTATAGGATTATCTGCTGTGTTGCATTCAGCATTGCTTGGTCTGGTACAAGAGTAAAGTGATCCCCCTCCAACAGGGAGATGAGGAGGAGGAAGACGAGGGATTCTACCAAGAACTAGATGATATGTTGGAGTCCATTACTAGTAGAATGATTAAGAGTGAACTAGAAGACTTTGAACTGGTAATAGCTAAGTCGTTAGATATATTGAATCAGGGAGTTTTTTAGTAACTCATGAATTTCTTATCTTGTGTCTTTTAGGATAAATCAGCAGATTTTTCTCAGAACACTGGTACTGGCACCAAAAACAATATCTGCGCATCTCTTGTGATGGGAGTCTGTGAGGTTTTAATAGAATATAATTTCTCCATAAGTAATTTCAGGTAAGGTATTGTTATGACTGTACTTAACAGTTTGTTGAATACTCTAATATCTATATATGTAGAAAGAGGCTTTTTTTATTCTAACAATATGCTAGGTACTCCATAGACCACAGGTGATAATGTCTCTTAGATGAATATCCTGCCTAAGATCAAACTATGTTCTTTGCACCAGAGAAACACCAAAGCATAGCAGTATTCCACTTATTCAAAATTCCCCAGATCCTGACTCAAGTACTCCTGATTTTTCGAGTATTCTGGATTTTAATAGAAATATTGTACTTTCAGGCTCTACCTTGACTGGTATAAATAAGGAAAGATGAAAGATCTAGATAGATTGCTGTGATCTGGGAATACTGTTAATGCATTGATAATGTTATATGTAAAGTATAACATTAAAAATATTGTGCCAAACACGGTAGTACACGTCTGTAATCCTATCACTCTGAGAGGCTGATGTAAGAAGATCAAATTCAACCCCATTCTGGGAAATTAACAATTTAGTGAGAGCCCGTCTCACAAAGTAAAATGAGGGCTGGAGATGTAGCCCAACGTGAAGGTCCTGGGTTCATCCCCAGGTACTAGGGGGGAAAAGGATTGTGATTTCCTTATTACTGTCTAATAAAGTAAGCCACAATATTCTGATGATTGACCTTGATCTCATTTTCTTTCACAGTAAGAATAAATTTGAGGATGTCCTGAGCTTGTTTATG
Organism: Dasyprocta punctata; assembly: GCA_004363535.1. Classification (NCBI taxonomy): domain Eukaryota; kingdom Metazoa; phylum Chordata; class Mammalia; order Rodentia; family Dasyproctidae; genus Dasyprocta; species Dasyprocta punctata. The sequence continues at coordinate 22,795 of RJWM01010119.1, forward strand.
TGTTATAAGAAACTTTCTGATATCCTTAATGAAAAAACTGGTAAAGGCAAAGCTAAAATGACCAAGACACGTGATAGTTTTTGGTCCATGAAATTTGTGTCTGATCTTCTCACTGCTCTTTTCAGGTAAGGTTCTATTTGCAGGTAGGATAGCAAATGGGCAAAGATGATACTGCCTACCCAGTTTTGCTTGAACCACCTGAGTTTAGAGTCACAGTTCTTATCAGATGTTCAGTAAGAAATGTTAGGAGGTGGTTTGATTTGGTTGGTTTGAGTTTTGTTTTTGTTTTTTTGAGACAAGGTCTCGTTATGTAGTCCAGGCTGGCCTTGAATGCGCTGTGTTGCCAAGGGTGGCCTCAAACTCATGGTGCTCCTCCTGGCTCAGCCTCCCGAATGCTGGGATCACAGGTGTGCACCACCATGCCCAGCTGTCAAGAGGTTGGAATGATAGTAGGACAATCATGAGTCAACATTTTAAAGAGGTACCTCATATTATTAAGGATGATCAGAAACTGGAGTAATGAATGAAAAGAGGGGGATCAATTCCAGTGTAGGCTTGTAAAAAAATCTACCTAAATAGTTTGAACACAACAGATTAAAAAGGAAGAAAGAAAAAAATTAATTTTAAAAAGTCGGGGAGACAACCAAGAAAACTAAAAAACTAAGACTGGCATTGAAATTTCATCAAAGTGTAAAGGATTGGGGAAGGCAGAGCAAACGAGGTAACACTAAGAGTGACTGTGAAAGACTGTGGACTGCCTAGAAAGCCTGCTATTGGTTTGCTGGCTGCTGCTGTTCTGAGCAGTCCCTAGAAAGCCTAATTCCAGATCCAAATACAGTACCATAGGGGAATGTTCCTTGTTTTGTTTTGTTTTTCTTTCTCTAGGGATAATATCCAAAGCCATGAAGAGAGCCTGTCTGTTCTCCGGTCTAGCAATGAGTTCATGCGCTACGCAGTGAACGTGGCCCTGCAGAAGGTGCAGCAGCTAAAAGAAACAGGGCATGTGCGTGGCCCTGATGGCCAAAACCCAGACAAGATCTTTGAGAACCTCTGTGACATAACACGGTGAGCCACTCTCACACTCAGAAACCTCTTGCTTGCTTGTTTTCCCCAAGAAAAGAAATTGGGAATGGGAATAAAACTGATTTACTGAAAGCGAGACAAGCGTTGTGCCACACCACCTGTAAATCTAGTAGTCTGGAAGGCTGAGGTAGGAGAATCACAAATTTGAGCCCAGCAAGTACAACTTAGTGACTTAGTAAGAACCTGTCTCAAAAATAAAGGACTGAGGACATAGCTCAGTGTGAGGGCCCTAGGTTCAATCCCCAGGACTGGGGTAGGGGTACAGGGGCAGTGAAATTGCAATCACGGGTATTAAGTCTTTTTTTCTAGTCCTGCTTTGGTGTGGATATCACTAAACACTTAGAATATCTAAAATTAAAAGATTGACCATACCAAAGTGTTGCCATAATTTTGGTGTGAAAGAATTTGAGCTCCTGCACTGTCAGTGAGAATGTAAACTGATACAGCCACTCTGGAAAAAAATGTAACAATTTTCTTTTATTAGCTATGTTTGTCATAAATAATATATACACATCATGGAGTATTGGTGACAATTTCTTAAAAAGTTATACAACCACTGAATAATCTGCCCTTAGCCAGGAGCGGTGGCACGTGTGTATAATCCCAGTGTTCGGGAGGCTGAGGCAGGAGTACCACTGTGAGTTCAAGGGTTGGCTACAAAGTGAGTTCAAGGCCAGTCTGAACAACATAGTGAGACCCTGTCTCAAAAAGAGTCCCACTCCAAGAAAAAAAAAAAAAAACCCTGCCCATAGCCCTTTTTGGTATTTACCCAAAAAGAAATTAAAGCAGCTGTCCATATACAGCCCTGTACACAGACATTCATAGCATCTTTACTTGTAATAGCAAAATTCAGAAAAAAAACCAAAAATTGCCCATCAACAGATACATGAATAAACTGGCAGATGGACAGGCTGTAGTACAGTCAGCCATAAAACAGAACAGACTAACTCACACAACAAGGAGTGACTCTCACAAGCGTGTACTAGATGATGAGAGGTTATGTAAGGAATGATACCACTTGTTCTTTTCTTCCCAGTGTTGATTAAATTCAAGACCTTCACACTGAGCTGTCTCCAGCCCTGTTTTGTTTTATTTTGTTTTGTGATAGGCACCAAGTCACTTAGTTGTCCAGACTACACTCAAGTTTGCCATCTGCCTGCCGTACCACCCAGAGTGCTAGATAACGGGTGCACCACCACACCTGGCTAAATGATACCACTTTTAAATGATGTTTTGTAAAAAGTGCCACTATAGGTACAGAAGTTAAATTGTTAGTTGTTTGAAATGAGAAGAAAGACTTGACTACCAAGGAGCATGAAGAACTTTTGGAGTGATGGAAATATCTTGAGAGGAGATTTCACACCTGTATATTTTTAAAAATTCACAGAACTTTTTCACTTGTAGGATACAAAATTTACTCTGTAAATTTACCTTAAGGAGCCTGGCTTTAGAAATAAATTTCTTGCCCTATTTCAGGGTCTTGCTGTGGAGATACACTTCAATTCCTACTTCTGTGGAAGAGTCAGGAAAGAAGGAGAAGGGGAAGAGCATCTCGCTGCTGTGCTTGGAGGGTCTGCAGAAGATACTCGCTGCTGTGCAGCAGTTCTATCAGTCCAGGACTCAGGAGTTTCTCAAGGCGCTGGGTAGGCATCAATTTGAAACTTCTGCTTCCTACCTAAAACCCTTGATTCTCTTTGTTCACCTACTAGAGGATACCTGAGAGCTAAGGAGTGACAGCCCGTGGACTCAGGAGTAAACACAGGCATTTACTGGGTTGCATTTAACCACAAATAGTGACTGAAAAATAGAATGTAGTAATAGAATGTAGTATTAAGAAATTGTAGAATTTGAACTGGGCATGATGGCACTCTGGGAGGCTGAAGTGGGAAGATTGCAAGTTTGAGCCCAGACTGTATCTTAGCAATTTAGTGAAACACTGTCTCAAACTAGAAAAAAGGGGAGGGAATGAGGATATATCTCAGGGTTTAATTCCCTGCAGTCCCCACACACACAGGAAAAGGGAGGGGGGAAAGTGAGAGAGGAAGAAAGGAAGTAAGTTGTGGCATTTTAGAAATACACTGAAATCTATCTTCATATATTTTGACTTTCTAAAATTTTAGCTATTAAAAATCCAAAAAGAAATGAGTGTGTTTCAAAGATAGCAGAGTTTTTTTCTATTTCCAGAGGTCATGGGTAAGGAAGGAGAAGACGATGCAGAAGTCAGTGTTACTCAGAGAGCAGCATTCCAGATCCGACAGTTTCAGGTGAGAAGCCTGGGCAAGCTGCCGTGCTGATCTGGAGGACACTTGCAAAGGACAGGCAGCAAACAAATTGCACAGGAAATCGTTTTCCTGAGTCATCCCAGCAAGAGCATTTAACTCTTAGAGTGAGAGATAATATGTTTAAAAGGGTCCTAATGAGGCCATGGATTTGGCCACTTCAACCTGCAGAACTCATTGTCTTCAAAAATCCCTGTTTGAGATGATATAAAGAGACAGCTCGGAGCCCTTTTAAAGTACCAGGAATGGCTGCTGGGGTATATATGTAGCAGGAAATGAAAAAGAAAATGTCCTCCTAAGCTTACATTATAGTAGGAAGAGACAGAGAAATAATAGAATATGTAGCATTTCAGTTATTAGGGAATGTGCGTAGGGAATGCTGGACTTGGGGCACAATCTACACCTGTGGCCAAGGATCCATGGAGATGAAAACTGCCAGAAGTTGTGTGCCTCTTTATTCCTAATGTAAATTTGACAGGACCTTGGAGAAGAAAGATTTCATATTTTCAAGAAAATTAGCAGTTTATACTTGAAAACAGAGCTACTATTCAATCCAACTTTATGTTCACATTTTATCCTCTCGGTAATTTGGTAACTCTGGATTCTTTCTGTCCCAGTCTTAGGAATCTCTGGCTAGATGCCTCTTCTCCCTGATAAGAACATGTCTGCTCATGTTTCTGTGCATGCTTTCCCTTTTCAGAGGTCCTTGTTGAATATACTTAGCAGTGAAGAAGAAGATTTTAATAGCAAAGAAGCGCTCCTGCTGATCACTGTTCTGTCCACCTTGGCCAAGCTCCTGGAGCCTTCGTCTCCTCAGGTACTATGCTACTCATTCAGTGCCTTTTAACAGTCCTCAGAAGGCAAGTAATACTGCTTTGCCAAAGTATATGTTGATAAATCATCCTGAAATGTAACGTACTCAAAATACTATTTCATTATGCACCCAAGTTAATTTTTTAAAAAAACCTTGGGTGTATAATAAAAAAGGTGTCTTTTCCTATATCATGTTTCTACCATAACATACAGCCATGTAAGGGCAGGAACATACTGCTTTTGTCTGGCTGCTGTGAACAGTAAACTATAAACACTATAGAAAAAAAACCCTCATGTTTATGGTTGGTGCTTTCAGTGTTTTTTTTTTTTTTTATAGCCCTGTGGTGCTAGGAATTGAACTCAGGGCCTTCGCAGTGAGCTGCATCCCAGGCCATTTTTAGTTTTCATTCTGACATAAAATCTTATTAAGTTGCCCAGGCTGGGCATGTTGCCATCCTCCTGCCTCAGCTCCCAGAGTTCTGGGATTACATGCATGTACCATCACTCACAGCTTGTCTTTGTAACCCAATCTTGATGTTTCTTGATGTTTACTCTTTCTTTCCAAGATGAAAGCATGTTAATTATGAAGAAAGTAATTGATATCCAGCAAATAGATTTACCAATAAAGTTGTGTGGTACTGGTTTGGGGAGTATTCAACGAAGGATGCTGATTAAGTCAGAAAGTATAACCATAGTCCCAAAACAGAAACAAGTGCAGAGATAGGTTGTCTGTATGCATGAGTGTGCACACATACACTTAAAATTGTGCCGCCCACACAAGGCTCTACACATGAAAGAATAAGAGTAAGGCCACAGGTGGTAGATGTGTGCCACTCGTCAGTATTTGCCTGCTGGATGGTAAAGAACATCCCAGGAGTAAGGACTTGGTGTGCCAAGCTCAGCCATGTTCTGACCTGTGAGGAAGACCATTCAGAGGCCTCCTCCCATGAGACTGCACAGGAACTACTCTGGGGAAGACAGTAGATATGGTGTATAAGCACTAGAAAGCAGACCTGTCTGACTTTTCTGACGTCCTAGTTGCAGGTTACGCTGAAGAAAAGTCCTTTTCTGCTGTCATTGTCCCACCTTCAAGTAGCTCACTCCTGATGGACTTTCAGCTTCTTGTTTTTATTTGGCAACTTTTGCAGCAGAAAGAAAAAGACTGGAAAAGAAACACAGAGACAGAAAATTTGAGCTGCAGAGAAGTTTGGGGGGAAAAACATATGTTTGGAAAGGCCAACAGTTGCAGGAAAATGTTTAATTTGCTCTTCGCCAGTGTCCCATCCCATTAATTTTAGGCAGTGTCTTTAAATTTTTTTAATTGAATTATGAATGGGTAATGAAGTCCTATGATTTGAAAACTAGAAATTATAAAAATACAGCACGTTTTCCTCACAATTGCATTCTCCATCTGTTTAGCTCCTCTGTATCCCAAATAAGTAAACACTGTCTCCAAAGTGTCTTTGAGGAGTTTCTCTGCCTATATAGGCCAATGTGAAGTTAGATTTCCCTTCCCAACCATTATCCTCTTTACGCAAAAGCTGCTTCTGCTTTCCGCTTGCTTCATTTAACACTGTGTTCTGGAGATCTTTTAATGTCAATTCATAGAGAACGTTTAGTTAGTCTCTTACTTTACTTTTTTCCCCTCAACAAACAAAAACTGAATTATTAGTCATTTGCACTTAAGGTTCATTTCATCTCAGTGCTTTTGTAGCTGAAAGCCTGTTCCAAAGAACTGCTATAGCAGAAAGTGTCTGGTGATTCAAACATCTGCTGTCCCAAAACTTAAAAGTCTCCTTCACCTAAGAAATTTTGTCTCTTTTTTATTATTTCTTCCCTTTTTCCATCCTCTCTCTTTTAAACTCCTTTGGCCTCTTGGCTCCTAGAAGCTAATTCTTCTTTCCTTATAGCCAGGATTTTCATGTCCCACATCTCTCTTAGTCTTACATCCTTAAAGCCGTCTAAAGTGGATGGAAGAAGCTGGGCGTGGTGGCGCACGCCTTTAATCCCAGCACTCGGGAGGCTGAGGTAGGAGAAGCGTTGTGAGTTCGAGGCCGGCTTGGGCTACAAGGCAAGTGCAAGGCCGGCCTGAGCTACACAGTGCGACCCTGCCTCAAAAAACTAGGGCTGGGAGTTTGGTTCAGTGACTTAAGCGCCTGTCTGACAGGCACAAGGTTGTGAGTTCAATCCCTGGTACCACAAAAAAAAAAAAAAAACAAAGGCGATGGAAGACACTTAGCTATAGACCACCATGGTAGGGGCAGAGGAGGGTCAGACAGGCTCCAGACCCAGGAGAGGCCCAGACAGGCCCAGACCCTGTCTTTCAGCCCTTAATGTGGACACAGACATCGAGAATCAAGGCATATGCTGTATTAGAATAGTATTAATAATTCTCCTAAGTTTGGATTTATATTTATATTCTGTGACATTACTAGTTTACGCCAGTATTTTGGAAGGTCGTATACCTAGACTAGGAAAGTCTTAGGACTCTTGTTCTGACCGCAGTTACCTTTAGCATGTTTCTTTAATATCTAAATGAACTGTCATTTAGTTTGTACAGATGTTATCCTGGACATCTAAGATTTGCAAGGAAAACAGCCAAGGTAAGTATCCTGCTACATTTCCTAAAAGCTTCATATATAATCATCATCCCCAACTAGTTCTTAGAAAAGATAAGATACTCCCATTACACATTTACCAGAGCGATCAGCATGAAGAAGGCACATAATGATTACCAAGTGTAGGCAAGAATGTAGAGCTAAGCCGGGCATGGTGGCGCATGCCTTTAATCCCAGCACTCGGGAGGCTGAGGTAGGCGGAGCGTTGTGAGTTCAAGGCCGGCCTGAGCTACATAGTGCGACCCTGCCTCAAAAAACCAGGGCTGGGAGTTTGGTTCAGTGCCTTAAGCGCCTGCCCTGGCAGGCGCGAGGTTGTGAGTTCAATTCCCAGTGCCGCAAAAAAAAAAAAAAAAAAAAGAATGTAGAGCTGCTGAGTGTCTTGTTCACTGCCAGTGCCAGTGTAAATTCGTGTAACACTGTTTGACAGTATCTACCTGCTAAAATTAAACATACCCATGACCCAGCAGTTCTACTCCCAAACAAATATGTGGAAGAATTCTCATAGCAGTACTATTTCAGTAGGTAACAATGAACCCTAAGGGATGTGTACATCAGCAAAATGAATGAAGGAATTATGATGCTATAAAGTAGAAAACCACGCAACACCACAGACTGTCTACACCTGCACATACTAACATGCAGAGGATTTCACAAACAATGCAGAACAAAAGCCAGGCACAAGAAAGCACACACCATATGATTCTGTTTAGATACACTTCAGAATCAGACAAAACTCATCGATGGTGTTAAACATCAGGATAGCACTTTCTTTGGTGGCATGGGGAGCTAGGAGGCTGGAGATTTGCGAGCTTGTGACCCAGTGATGGCGACTAATAGTGGTGACTTCTTTCTTGAGCACATGGATAAAGGGGCATGATTGCTTTAGAGCTGTCTGGTTGAAGTATGCAGCACCGGAGCATGATCACCTGGGTGTTCTGGTGTTCTGGCTCTCGCGCACGCTCTCTCTGTGTCTGTCTCTGTCTCTGTCTCTGTCTCTGTCTCTCTGTCTCTCTGTCTCTCTGTCTCTCTGTCTCTTTGTCTCTTTGTCTCTTTCTCACTTGCAGGACCTGAGTAGGTTATAACTTACCTTGAATTTTTTTCTTTCATACACCTAGAAGATGCCTCATTTTGCAAGAGCTTGATGAGCTTGCTCTTCAGCCTGCATGCTTTGGTTAAGAGTCCTGTCACCCTGCTGCGTGATGTGTCCCAGGATATCCACGGGCAACTGGGAGACATAGACCAGGTACTGCATCCCAGGTTGTCCTCTGTGGGAGTGGAGGTTTAGGGGCCAGCCTTACTGGCTTTGGGTCTTACCTGTCTTTTCCTCCCCAGGATGTAGAGGTAGAAAAAACAAACCACTTTGCAATGGTGACTTTGAAAACAGCTGCCCCCACTGTCTGTGTAAGTGCTAATCCCAGTCCATGGGAAATACCTCGTCATTCCTTCCATTCTGCGTTGAGTTGTGAAGAGTCAGTTGCAGTAGCTTCTGTGCTGAGGCCTGAACCCCACCTGGAGAAGCCATGGTTATGATATTACCACAGCAGCTCCATGTAGTGGCTCATGCTAGGTATTTTTTTCTCTCATAGTTACTTGTTTTGAGTCAGGCTGAGAAGGTCCTGGAAGAAGTGGACTGGCTAATCACCAGACTTAAGGGACAAATGAGCCAAGAAACACTGTCAGGTAAAATGTCTTCAGGTGGAGCTCCAGGAATTGTGATGAGAGCAAAATCTAAGTTGGACTCATAAAGGTATAGACCCCTTGAGCTAAATTCTGATGTGATGAAAGAAGTAGAAGCTAGTATGACTTGTGACAGCATGATTATTGATTCACTCTGCATAATGAATGCGCTTTTCTGTACCAGATTTCTAGTTGGAAGTATTTGGTTGATGTCTGATTTTCTTTACTGTTAACAAGAAAATAAAACTGGTTGAAATATGCCAATATTGTTTCTCTTCAGAAGAGGCCTCTTCTCAAGTAACCCAACTAAACCATCCCACTGAGAAAGCCATCATCATGCAACTGGGAACGCTCCTGACATTTTTCCATGAGCTGGTACAGACAGCCCTGCCTTCAGGCAGTTGTGTGGACACCTTATTGAAGGACCTGTGCAAAATGTACACCATCCTTACAGCACTTGTCAAATATGTGAGTGTCTGAGAGGCAGGGTTCTGCCGCCACTGACCCCTCTAGTCTACCCCAGCTAGTCAGGAAGGGAGGCTGGGACAGCAGCCTGCTGCTGAGAATGCCTATGAACGTGGCTCTTGTCGTGATCTTTGCAAGTCATGGTTTCATTTCAGTTTGGTCAGGAGGGGCAGTCATGTGCACAGGCCAGAAAAAAATAGTTGATGGGATTATTCTAAATTTGCTTTTAGAGGCTTATATTTCCTCAGCATTTAAGTAATACCGGATTGAGAGAGAACCCTTTTTCAAAGAACTCTTTCCTTGAGAATCTTGGCCAAGTCTGACACTTAAGTTGCCCCATTCTCACTGATTCTTTAAAGATCAAAACAGCCCTGTGGTACATTCATTGCAGGGACTAAGTGAAACACTTGCAGTATTCTGGTCCTCAGCAGATTCAGAAGGTGATACGAAGTAGACAGTTTAATTCTATCGGTGATCTGTATTGAATGCTTAGAAAGGCATAGAGCAACCCACAGTGTACCAGAAGAGCACTGTGGCTATCTCTGGAATGCAGCTTTAGCTACATGTGTGGCTGTGGCTACTAAGGTGCTGTAATGTTAACACTAAGAGCCTCTTCCCTTTATTTGCATTCTTAGGGAATAGCCAAGTTGTTGGTTTGCTAAGATGCAAAGATTCTCAACCCAGAGGGTTTTAAAGCAATGAATTGAGCAGATCAGAAGCAGAAACCCTTCATTTCCTGCTGTCTGGGAAGCTTAGGAGTTTTGGTGGAAGGGAAGAGAAAGCCTATTTCTCAAATTTTTCTTTTTCCTCTAGTCAGAGTGATGAGTCACACTCCATAGCTTCCCTACAGAGTCACCTATGCTTCATAGGATGGTCTGTTAAATCTGGGAATTTTTTTTTGTTATTAGTATCTACAGGTGTGTCAGAGCTCAGGAGGAATTCCAAAAAATATGGAAAAGCTGGTAAGTTGAGAATGGCCTTCCTAAGTATGGGAGAGCATCTTACTGCTGCAGTTGCATTGATTTCCTTCTCTGCTGCAGGTGAAGCTGTCTGGTTCTCATCTGACCCCACTGTGTTATTCCTACATTTCTTATGTTCAGGTAAGTGGTTCAGAGGCAGTACCAAAGTCGATCTTCAAGAAAGGGCCTGTGTTGCCAGGGGGCTGCTTGGTCACCTGACTTAAGTTTCTTCCTTACTTACAATAAGCCAGAAGTGCCCATCTGAGATGAAGCCAAGACTTGAAGACTTTGTAGCAATGAGGTTTTTATTCATACCAAGGAAATCATTTTGATTTAGAGAAAGAAAGCATTTGGTATGTTTGCATTTGGCACAGAGAAGTCATAAGCTTGCTTTGCTTCTGTAACTTGGTTCATTTCTAGGTGACTGAAAGTCCCTGCCATCAGGCACCCTGAGTACCTGTGACAGCAGTCACCTGAAAAAGGCTTAGGTCAGATGGCTAAGAGAGCAGCAGTCTCCTCTGGGGATGCATAGTGTTATGAGCTACTTCTAACATGTGCCTCAACCTCCTCTAAATTAATAAAGTAAAAGTTTTTCAGAGTTGGGAGAAATTTTAAGTGTCATATGGTCATAAATACTATGAAGTTCTTACAGTATTTTAACCTGTACTATTTGTTTAAACCAGAGTTTTTAACCTTACTACTGTTGACATGTTAGGCCAGATAATTTTTTGCTATGGGGCCTTTTGTGTGCATTTTAGGATGTTTAGTAGTATCCTGGACCCCTCTGCCTACCAGACACTAGTAGGAGACTTCCCAGTTGTGACAACCAAAATTGGCCAGAAATTACTCAATGACCTTATGGGGCAAAGTCACGCTTGGCTGAGAAGCACTCCCTTGAACACATGAAGAAATAGGAGGCCTAGGGGGCTGTCAGTGAACTTTAGAGAATGGATCACTAAGTGTCAGTTTTGGCCAAGATCCTGGAACCGTTTGTTAAAGCAATGGACTGTGACCATTTTGATAACAATGCTTCACTTGATTACTCCCCATCATTACAGGCCTGACATCCTCCTGTGGGTAGCTTGCTCGCCTCTCCTCGAGAGTCAGTGGCCCAGCAGCCTGTCGTCTGGCTTCAGCTGAAAGAGTTCTGGTAGCGTGCAGATATTGAGGCCAGTTTTGTGATCTGTGTCAGGAATGTGTCATCTAATTTTTGGCCAGTTTATAACTTACCCCTGTAAGCATGGTCGCTCTTTTTTTTTTTTTTTTTTTAAGAGACAAGGTCTTGCTATCAGACTGGCCTTGAACTAATGGCGATCCTCTTGCATCAGCCTTCCAAGTGCTAGGATTACAAGCATGTGCCACCCTGTGGCTCCCATTAAGCTTTTATTTCCAGTGCTTTCCTTTAATCTTGTGCAGATGTTGACTGACTTGCTTTTGTTAAACTTCATGGTTGTAAGTTTTTATGTGGTTGCCATTCTGTCAGATCTGTCTGTACAGTATATAACTCTGCTTCTAAATTGGGGTTTTGAACTCCTAGTCTCCAAATTCTTACTGATGATTTTAAGGTTGCATTTCACAAAGTATCCTGTATAGACTGAGACAGTTCTTAGAAACTTGAATTCATATTCCTTGTCTTAGAGACTCTCATGATGCTCATTAGCTTATTAAAGGTCCCAAGAGGTCCAACAGTATGTTCAATGGTAGTTTCCAAACCTATTCAAGAACTTAAAAATAATATTAATAATAATATTACTGTTTGGCAGAACAGTGTTCCACAATTCAGCTTGGGAAACACTGCTGTTAGACCATATTTAGCAACCTTGTTATAATCCAGAAGTCACTATATCCATTCATGTGTTACAACAACTAACAGAGACCCCTTGCCTTGTCCCTATGTGGTTCAGTTCTTCTCATGCATTACCCTCATTCATCCTTCTAGGCTTTGTCATCAGGACTTACCTTGTATTAGAGCGGTTAATTGAAATGTCCAAGAACAGACAGCTAGTAAGAGGCCTAGCGGAGACTTGACCCTAGCTAGCTTGGCTGTACACCAGGGGTCAGAAGGCTTTCTGTAAAAGGCCAAATAGTAAATGTTCCAGGCTTTGTGGGTCATAGACTGTCACACCTATTCAATTCTGCTGTTAAAATATAAAAACAGCCACAGACAAGTATACAAGTAGTGAACATGGCTGTATTGCAGTGAAAATTTATTCTCAGAAACAGATGAGGGGGGTGGTAAGAGCACTTACTTGCCTAGGATGCCTGAGGCCCTGGGTTCAATCCTCAGTACCTCCTGTTCCCTCCCCCCCACCCCCCCGCCAGAAAAAAAGATAATGGGCTGGATTTGTCCTTTGGGCTGTAGTTTGCAAACCCACACCACTGTAGACTAATTTGCTATTTGTAGATGTAAAATGTTGGAGGGTTACAGTTTTTGTGTTTCTGACCCCATTCTCAAGCATTTTCTTCTGTGAAGCAGGAGATATCTTGAAGGTTCTGTTCTTTTTCCTAAATTTCACAAAAATCAGCTTCCTGTATCCTCTGGGCATTTTCTCCCTTCCCTATCTATATTTGCCTTAATGCCTACTGGCAGTGCAGGCTAACATTCTTCTCTCTGTGCAATCTACTTTGTGAGAGATCCAGGACAAGAGCCTGTGGCTCTATTAACTCAAGCTCTTCTGTGGAAACGGGGATTTACACTTGCCACATCTTCCAGAGCTGTACTTCTCTTGTCCCCCCCACCAAACACACACTGCCTTAGCTCTTGTTGGGAAGGAAAACACTGAAAACCACTGCATCTGCCAGACTGCAGACCTTCAATGATGCTCTCTCTCTTTTGGCTGTAATATCCTTTTCTGGGTTTTGTTTCCCTATTTCTCCTCATGGCTCTAATTTTTAGTACTTCCTGTGTCGGCAGGGATGGGCAGTAGACAGTGTTATGTTCAGCAGGTCTCAGCAGGGTACCATCCTGGGTGACAGCTCTAGAAAGATGGCTCACTTCCTGCGGTCAGGTGAAGTCTGTCTGTCTGGCTGATTTCCTTCCCTTTCTACCCTCTACTGTGCCTTCCATGACCAAAAGTAGCCTTGTTCCTGCCAGCCCTTTGGAGTCTCTACCATCCCTTACTTTTCAGAACAAAGCATGTGACTGATTTTCCTGCCTCCAGTGGTATAGCTTTTCTGCACTTTCTGGTCAGCTTTGGGTGGTTTTTTTTTTTTTTTTTTTTTTGGTCTAGTTTTGGCATTGCTGGATAGGTGCTCTACTACCGAGCTGCATCCCCAACCCAAGGTCTTTTTTTCTTTTTCTTATTGCTGAGGAACGTGGCATGTTCCTTTCCTAGAAGGTATGGAAAACCTATTGAGGTAAAAGCTCCTTACGTTTTCATATACCTTAAACTTGCATGTTTTTCCCTCAAGTCTCTCCTTTAGGTGGTGATTCTGTTACCTTGTCAGTACCCTGTCCTTGGTTATCAGGTTTTCTTCTTCTCCAGGAGCTGTTTATTCCCCAGTAATCTCCTGTGTAGGAAGTGTTTCTCTGACCCCGCTCTACCTTTCTTGTGCATGATAACCACACTGCATCCAAAGCACATCTGTGATAGCCTCTAATTGGAAAGTCTGTGGCTTCTGGAATACTTCCTCTCGTTTATGGAGCCCTTTTAGTCAAGAGCCCAGCAGGAAGATGCCTGCCCCTGCTTCCACCTTGACAGCCATTTTAACTGTCTTGGCTGGCCCAGCACAGAAATGGCTGTCCTGCCCTCTATTTCTGTGTGTTATTCTAAGAACAACAGATCATCTACCATTAGCCATGAAACACAGAATCATCTGATGATTACAAAAGGGGCTGGGGATACAGCTCAGCAGCACAGTGCCTGCCTGGCAAGTGCGAGGTCATGAGTTCGATCCCTGGTACCCCCCCCCCAAAAAAAAAAACCACAAAATTTTTCTCACCTTCCAGCATCTACTACACAGAAAATCCTGCTTGCCCAGATGTGATCCCCATTATCCATTGTAATCACCACTAACCTGCTAACTACAGAAAAACCTTCAGGAGTGAGACAGTATGTTTCTTTTTCTTTAGAATAAGAATTCCACAGGAGAGAAGAAAAAGGAGAAAACTGCTGTTGCCACAGTCATGGTAAGCTACTGACACTTACTAAAACACAGTTGCCAGTCATTAGTTCTTCATTAAAACTTTAGGAAGAGCTGGTGAGTCCAAAAGACACTCGCTACAGGACAGACTCTGAGAACTGGTGAGGGTGCAGGAGAGTGGGTACTTTACTGACAAAGGGAAAAATTAGCATAACCTCTAAAGGGAACAAATTTGGCAGTAACTACTGGTATAACAGTATCTACTTTTAAGATATAAAAACTGTAAAGGCCTGTGTATAGGAGATTGTCATCCAAGATGGCACCTGTTGAAATTCCCAGAACATTATTCCACGTTCAGCTATAGAACTATCTCCAAGATAATTTTTAAAAAGATGAGAACATGTATATATACATAAATTTTTTGAGGCAAGATCTCGCTATGTAGCCCAGGCAGGCCTCAAACTCATGGTGACCTTCTGGCCTCGGCCTCCTGAGTGCTGGGATTATAGGTGTGTGCCACCACACCTGGCTATTTTCCTCACCTGTGGAGATAAGATAGATATGGATATAGATATAGATCTAGATAGATAGGTATCATTCAAATGGAGGGCAGACATATAATCCCAGCAGTGAAAATTCATGTGCAGGCTACAAAAAGTAAAGAGGAAGTGCCAAACTGTTTTCAAAAAAGGAAGTCAGAGAAGCAGCTAAATTTGTTTGTTTTGTTTGGGTGCTAGGATTCAAACTCGGGACCTTATTTTTGCCTGGCAGGAACTGTGCTGCTGAGCTATATCCACAGCCCAAGGCAGACAAATTTCTGAAATTAAGATGCCCATAGTCCATCTTTAGACAAAAACAAATATTTAGGAATTAAAAATGGGATGAGTCAGTGCAACCTCTATTGGCATTTAGGTCAAGATTAAGCTGCCAAGACTCCACTGGCAAAATGACATTTAGTTGTGAAATAGTCCAGTTTTCCCCCAAAACCATGAAATCAAAAAGGTAAATCTTATGTTCTTTCCCTCAGGCCAGAGTTCTTCGGGAAACCAAACCAATCCCTAACCTCATCTTTGCTATAGAACAATATGAAAAATTTCTCATCAACCTTTCTAAAAAGTCCAAGGTAAATTATTTGTTCCCATTTCCCTTACTCTATTGAGGGGATCTGGCACACCAAACCACCACAGTTGCAGCGGGAAAAAAACCAGACTGCAGTCCATTCCTGTTTCCTTGCCATTTCTGATCAGATGGCCAGAACCCCAGCGTCATGGTGGGAAGCTGACAGGAAAGGAAAGCAGGCTGAGGGGCGGCACAGAAGGGCTGGGGTGGGCTGTCCCAGCAGACTTGTGAGGTGCACGATGTTCCTGTGCTTGCAATCTGTCCAGGTGAACCTGATGCAGCACATGAAGCTCAGCACCTCACGAGACTTCAAGATCAAAGGAAACATCCTGGACATGGTTCTCCGAGAGGATGAGGAAGAGGGAAATGAAGAGGTCAGTGGCACTCCTGCCTGAACACAGCAAGCCCCACTTATGCCTTCTGGCTGCTTGGGAGCAGCCACAGACTACAGGGAGGGCAGAAAAGTGATCAGTGAGTAAAGCAAAGGGTGCTCTAGGGAATGGTTTTAAACTTAACAAAATCCTATGGCAGGCTCTTGATTGTAGGCTTTCTATGACACGAGCAGTAACCAGTGTCTTCTGGCCCTCTCCTTGTTTATGTCCTCCACCCCTCTGGCTCAGGAACGTTTACGTCCCTCCCCATGCTCTTGGAGCAAACCACTCTGAATAATGTGGATGAGGCTTCCGCTGCTTCCTCCCTGTGCTGGTTTCTCCTTCAGTCTGCCCAGTTCCAGCCCCACCCCCTCGTTGCTGCAGTAGAGCTCAGTGTCTCCTTACTTTAACACCTAACACTTTCATCTCAGGTTTAAGGGAGAAGTAACAAATCAGTGGCCTGCTCCCACTTCAGAGTTGGAAGTTTACATAAAACACCATGGATTTCTGGCTTCTCAAAACTTTGGAACCTGCATTCTTCAGATTATCACATGCCAGGCCAGGCCCAGGCCCTTTACCTCCTGGGCATTTGAGTTCAGCAGGGTCCTGTCCTAAGGGAAGGAGTTGGCACTCACTGCTCTACTTTGAAACTCTCCCGTTCCTTCAACATAACAGATGAAACGGTAAAGCGGTTTGGTTGTTTGGTTTTATTTCCACTGTTCTACAGCAGCTTTGTCACTCCCCTTCTAGAGCACTGTATCAGAGCACAGGAAGCAGAACAACGAACCAATCAGGAAAAAAAGAAAACAATGAAACGCCTGAGTTAATGTGAACTTTGGGGCTTCTGCTTTCTTTGTACCCCTGAGCAGCGGTGCCCCTTGTCCTGATGTCGGCACCTTGGTTCTGAACCAGCCTCACACAACTGCACCTTCAGTCAGGAATCGTCCTAGCAGGTCCTCTGCTGAACCGTGTGGCGTTCGGCAAGCCCTTCTCAGAGCACAGTGGAGCCTGAATTTGGGAGCCTGTGCCGCCCAGCTGAAGCTCCACAGGAGCAAATACAGGGCTTCCAGGCAGAGCTACGGGCCAGGCTGGCTTCGCTTTTCCAAGGAGCCTTTGGTGAGTTCAATTATCTGATAAATGTCCAGCGCTTCTCCTGAAAGACAGTGCACACTGGTCAGGCGGATTCCTGGAGAATTGTATTTGAGAGCTCACAAGTTGGAGAAGGACCATAAACTAAAACTTAAGGGAAAAAGGGCTGAGAACCATTAGCAAGAATACTAGTTTATGGGTCTGTTTTCTGTTTTATAAAAACTAAGTTCATCTTATTTTCTTCTAAAATCTATGATTCTGGGTTTACTTGTTTGGCATTTGCAATACTAACAATGCACAATAAATCCTCTTTAAACATTTCTGGTGTGGCTGAAGGTGGCACCAGTGCAGATGGAATATTTCACCCCATGTTTACCTGAACTGCTTTGTGGAAACCCCTCTCTGTAATTAAAACATCACATCTACTGAGGCCCAAGGGTACCTTATAAACTGAAATAGCCTAGATACAGCATGAGGTGAGATTTCTTCTCTGCTGCCTAAAACCACGTTTTGGTCTCCTACCTCCAGCTCTGCGAGTGTGAGAACAGACGCGTGTGCTCACCCTGTGGAATCCCGTATCTCCTCTCCATCCCAGTCGGGTTGGAGGGGGTTTTACAATCCATGGTCACTTCTTTCCTGAGGCACTGGTCGATGTCGACCGCACTGAAAAAGGCAACTGACTGGGGCAAATCGTTCAGACCCAGCTTGTGGGCAAACATGCACCTGAAAGAGACCAGGCCTCTGTCATAGCTGTGCCCTGCTGTGAACACGGGCCCTCGCTCAGGAAGAATGGGCAGTGCTGCCTCCTCAGCCCAGCCCAGCACTCCTGCTGACGCTGAGGTGGACACAGGGATCTAACACACACACTTCCGGTATACATATTTCACTGGCAGAAAAGGATACTTCAATGATGGTATTGGGCCAGCATTTGAGAAATGAGGACTTTGTTAAGTGTAACTCAAAAAAGGATGACTAAGAGGGCAATTTGGAAATTTATTGGCTGTTTACCCATGGTTTCCAAGCTGTTTCTGAGTGGCAGGGATGGTAATAATCACTTAATTCATCCATTGAACTAGGAATTTTACTAAAGGAAATACAACTCAACATAAAATTTTTCTAAGTCACACGTGTTTTCTCACTAACAGTGTTTTCTGTCAGAGTAACAAATGTCACACTTAAAAACATTTATGGGTAAAAGAAAAACATCTTACTTTTTTATGAATTGAGAAAAGTCTATCATTTTGATTTTCCAAAAAAAAAGGTCGATTCCTAGGGAAGTAGTCTGAGAGCTACTGATTGGAACTGCCCTAACCCTGCCCATCTTGGTCACCTTGTACATGTTTACAACTTTGCGGCACCAGGGATCAAACTCAGCCTCACGCCTGCCAGACAGGCACTTTAGCTGCTGAGCCAAACTCCCAGCCCTGGTTTTTTGAGGCAGGGTCGCACTATGTAGCTCAGGCCAGCCTTGCGCTTGCGTTGTAGCCCAAGCCGACCTCAAACTCACAACGCTCCTCCTACCTCAGCCTCCCGAGTACTAGGATTAAAGGCGTGCACCACCACGCCCAGCCTACAACTTCTTTCAAACCCAACAAATCTTAAAGTCAATGCCAGTTTTTTTTAGGACTTCCATAAACTTTTGAAATTAGAAAGCGGAAACATTTTTGGGTTGATGGAAATGGGCCCCACAGGACCACGGCCCCCCAGTACCTGGTCAGGAGGTTGGTGATCTGCAGGGCCAGGGCAGCACGGTAGCGGTCCTCCTCCCGCACCAGGTAGCGAACCTCGTCATGGATGCTGATGCAGAAGCGGCCGTCAATGGCGAACTCCTCAAACAGCCACTTCATGGCCACCAGCATGAGGTGCAAGTAGTCCACAGCAGAGCTCTGCACCACCCAGTTCACTCGGCTCGTCATAAACTGGGGAGGCCAGGCGCACAGGTGAGACAGGCTCTCCCACACGGCAGTCAGCACGGGTCAGGTGAGGCCACCTCTGCCTGCCCCCAGGGTAGTGTGGTACCTGATCCCGGACAGCTGAGGGCTCCAGGGCTCGGCTGATGCGGCAGCCAAGCACTGGGGTCCGCGGCGTGTCCGACATGGCAATGTTTTCCAGCTTGTTGAACATCTCTGACTCTGTGCCCCCCTTCCACGCTCGTTCAGCAGCCACCTCCCACTTCTTCCTGTGTGACCTGGGGGACCACAAACAGGCAGGCTTTGTCTACAGCATCTTAGACCTAAAACGCAAAGTATCCCAGTTCTTGGGGGGACTACTCATACCCCCTTCACTCCAAACACACAAGGTTCTCACTTCCTTGTAGCTTCTCTCTGGATCTTGCGCAAGTCCTGCAGGGAAACCCAGCCGTCCTCAGTCCTGTCCACGGGCAGGGCCAACTGCTGCACCAGCCACTCACCCTCATCTGTCAGCCGATACCTACAGGCAGTGTCCACACCATCATTCTCAGAGGCTAAGTGACGTGCTGGGGTCATGTGCTAGAAAGAGGTACAGCCCAGACAGGAACTCTGCCTCCTGTGGCCCTAAACCTGGGCTATAATATGGGAGCCCAAGGGATAGACGGCAACATGAGAGCTGTCACTGTTCCTACTGTCCTTTGGCTGGAGACACTGGAGATGTCTAGCCATAGCCAGCACTGCAGACGGTGGGTACCCCTGGGCAGGAGAAGATATCTGGAGAGCCACACTGGGCTCGTCCCTCTTCACTGCACTGTCCCAGACTCCTGCTTCCCTCCAGCCTGCAGACTCCTAAAGCTCAAGAGCCCCTCCTTAAGCACCTGCTTAAGGAACACCAGGGCTTGCCCACCATCTGGCTGTGGTCTGGGACTCTGATGCCTTCCAGGGGCTCCACAACTAAGGCCCAGCCTTCTTTCCCACCACTGCCTTTGCCTCCATGGCCACAGCACACCAGGGTGCCCTCAGGCAGCACCCCCTCCACTCACCAGCCAGTGTCCGTGTAACCCATACCAGCTCACTCCCCTTCCTGTGCTAATACTCACCACCCACTTGTGGCTTCCTTTTCATTCAGTCTTTCATGAGCAGGCATTTCCACAGCTAGCTAACCAAAGGTGAACACATACACTGTCTCCTAAAGCACTAGATGACTCTGCCTCTCCCCATTTTGCAGGCCCTGAGGTGCACTATGAGGTACTGTCAGAGGAAATAAACCTGCGAGCCAGTCTGAACTAGAACCCAGCTCAGGCTTCCTCCGTCCACCACTCAGTCCACCCTTTAGTCTCCCCTACTACTCTCCTGCCAACCACCTCACACCTGCCTGCTATTATTGCTGTGGGCACCCGAGTCAGACCCCCATATGACCGTGTATGCTCTGTAACCAGAGCTGCGGATGTGCTACCCAAAGTAGCTTTACCCTATCGTGCACCACAGAGAAGCCACCTGCAGCTAGATAGAGGCTTGGCGAGCCTGCTCAGGTGATGGGCAAGACAGGAGGGGAGCACAGAGGCCTGAGGTCCCGGGGGTTCCACAGGCGGGGAGGGCCCTCACCAGCGCAGGCCCTTGGTGATGGCGTACATCTGCTGGGCCTTCTCGGCCGCTGCCTGCCTTGTGAGCCGGTGGTTGAACTGCATTAGCAGGCGCTCAGCAAAGGGCTGCCCGGCCCCATAGATGCGGCCATAGTTGAAGACCTTGGCGTGCTCTCGGCTGATACCCACAGTGGAGGCTGTCTTACTGTGCAGATCAGTGCCACTGCTCTTCTTGCCCTGCAGTGTCATCCACCCAAAGGCCGTGCAGCCTGGAGGACAAGGCAGGAGGGGGGCAGTGGCTAAGGTGATCTGCCCAGCACTATGCCTGCAGGGCTAGGCTGCCTCCCTCAGCCCTGCCTGGCTCCTGCTCACCATGCATGCCAGCAAAGTGGGCATCTCCGAGCACTGCTGCAATCCACAGCTCCTGGGAGTCCACGTCAGCACCCACAAGGACGTAGCCGGGCGGGGCCTGCACCATGGCTTTCAACTCACTGCCTACTCGGTCAAGCTGCAGGAAGGGGAAGGTCAGGCCCAGCTAGATACCCAACTGAGATGACACCGCTCCAGGGTCCTGGGGCCAGACCTGACTGAGTACTAGAGCCTCGAGGGAGGGGATGCCTTTAGAGATGGCCGGACAACACTAGACACACTCCAGTTCCAGGCCTGGTGTCCTTAGCAATGGGCTGGTAGGTGAGGTGAGACCTGGCCAACTCTCCTGCATGGCCTCCTCTGAACCCACGACAGTGCTGGCTACTATGTCTGGCACTGCTGGCCAGCAGCAGGCACCAGACACATCTGCTGAGGGAACGCACAGGGTCCTGCCTGACCCAGACCTCAGTTTGCTTTGCATGCTCCTTGCTAAATCTCCACAGGCCCTCAGAGATCGGTTTCCCAACCTAGGAGAGGAAGAACAAGGGCCAGTGCAGAGGACACATACCCGGGCATTGCTGGCCGTGAGCCACGTGGGCTCTACAGCCCGACGGGTGATGGTGCCAGCAGTCACCACCTGGGGCAGGATGGCTCCATAACGGCCTTCTTCATCATAGTTGGGGTGCCTGAGAAGGGGTGAAAGGGGCAGAGAGATCAATAGCTTGCACTCACCCTAGGATCCTCTCCACTCAGCTGTCGCAACCCCCAAAGGCCCATACCTGGTCACCGCACGGGGCAGAGCTGACCTGGGCAGCCACACCACCATCTGGGAGCTGCAGGGACAGACAGGCTGTAGCTCAGGCACAGTGAGGGGGAGCAGAACCCACCCCACGCTCCACCATGGCCCACACCAGTTCAGCTTCAGGGCTGCTGGGAGCCCTCACTGCCTGGCTCAGCCAAAGTGAAGGATGCGACAAGACACTGACCACATGTGTGGGCCATCTAGGGATGGGCCAGGCCTCCCAGGTGCTTCTTCCCCTTGCCAGGGAATCCATGAAGCCCTCCTGCCCCCTCTCCCTGCCCCCAGGCCAGACTGCACCACCCATCAGGGCCCTGCTGTTTGAGGAGCGAGCCCATGACTTCCAAGACTGATCCATCTGCCATTCCCACACAACAGGGCTCCACTTCCAGGCCTGCAGAGCTGACGGGCCATCAGCCCTCTGGGGTCCTCCACTGTACCCCATGGCTCTGGCTATTAAACCAAGGGATTCAGTGGGAGCTGGGAGGCCCCATCAAGGTCTTCCAACGCCCTTCTTTCTATAAGCAGGGAAACAAGCCAGAGAAGGCGACCAACTGGCCCAAGATCCTGATGCCAAGAAAAGCAGCCTGGCCCCCACCACAGCACAGCCGTCCCTCTGTGGCAGCCTAGGCTGCATGGGGGTGGGAAGTGGGGGAGGAGTCCCAGGGCTGCAGAAACATGAGTCCGCACTCCCACAGTGGCCCACCTGATTCGTTTATGGGCATTCCTCCAGAAAGAAATCATTTTATTGATTTCCAGAGCACGGGGCCCACTGGCACCTCCTGGGCCAGCCTGCAGGGTGCCATCCTCCATCTTGGGCAGGAAGTCCTTGGCAAAGGGGCTGCCCACGTTAAAGCTGTTACCATCCTAAAGGAGGCAAAGGAAGCTGTGACTGGAGGCAGGTGGCAGATTCCTGGGTCAGGGGACCCCAGGGTCTTCCCCACAGAGCCTGGAACCTCAAGCACTTGAGGACAATATTCTCTACTCCTCCCCTCTTGCATACACACACGCATGCACACACTATGCCACAGACACAAGCAAACTCTGCCCCTGCCAAGCTAACACTATTCAGCCGACAGAACCCAGCCTGCGCCAGATGTGGTGCCAGACACTTGCCATTCCCTAGGTCACATAATTCCATCTCTGTGCCCTTCAACATCCAGTGTTCAAAGGAAGAAAAACCAAAGTTCAAAGAGATGACAACACTCCACTGTCATTCCCCTCCACCGTCACTCCCATGAAAAGGACAGTCTCCTAGTCTGTGTCAGCAGAGGCCTGCAGTGGATCTGGTGCATGCTGATCACACCAGGAGACAGGTGTGAACCTGCACACACGCACCTTGTGGGGCAGTTTGAAAAACCAGCAGCCGGGGATGTCCACGTCATTGTAGGGTCCATTGCCGTAGTGATACGTGGGCTGGTTGGTTTTGGGGTCACCAGCAGCAGTCTGTGGGGCCACACATCTAGATCATGCCCTGTTCCAGCACCTGGATTCAGCAAGGGCCAGGGGGTGGGGTGGGAAAAGGGCCTGAAACTGGGAGCAGGTAAGCTGGGAGATGACAGCAAGGCATGAGGGCTCAGGCTTCCTCCTTGGCTTCCCAACGTGGGTGGAGCCCTAAGGGCTGGTGGGGCGGGCGTGGGGCGGGGGAACAGGACAGCACTCCCCTCCCCGAGGGCTCTGGTGGGGAAGAGCTACATGGGCACAATGGAGCCTGCTGCCCAGGACCTACCCAGTGACCCTGGACTCACCAGTGCTGGGGGTAAAGCTGGCACCGCAGTGGGCAGGTTCTCTCCTTTGGCCTCAGTCTCCGGGTCTAAGCAGCCCAGCTCTTCCACCTGGTAGGACCAGGGACCACAGGAGTAAGGCAGGGGCTCCACAGCCCCATACCCACAAGCCCTTCCCTGCATAGTACCCCGGCCAGGCTGCGGTCCAAAGGCCCCCAGAGCTCAGGGCACATCCTGCACGCACCGTCTGCCACACGCTGTCAGTGAGCAGGAACTCCTCGGCCAGGCCTGCCTCCTGGGGCTGCAGCTGCTGCTTCCCCTGTTTTAGGCAATGTTCCCGGTACAGGGACTCAATGGCTCTGGGCAGAGAACAGGGACAACAGCCTGAGTACTGGGGGCCACTCTGCAGGCCTCTCACAAGCCCCTTTGCCCTGTCCCCAGGAGCTGATCTGAGTCACAAGCAACAGGGCTGTTCCTGCTTCTTAGGGAGTGACAAACTGAAAATGACACAGCATAGTGCACACTGGGTTCCTGGCACAGAGCACTGGAGGTTGGGACTCAAGATCCCACTTCGAGCTGGCTCCTGCACATTTATCCACGAGGGGGTCAAAGTAGCAAGGCCCAGCTCAGCTCCTTTTGTGCAAAGGCCCCTGAACCAGGACCCTTAATTCTGGGCTCCTTCAAGTACCTGACTGCCCTGCACCTGCCTGTCAAAAGCTCAGGGTTGTAGCAATGGCAAACCTTTCAAGGACAAGTGCCCAAAGTGCAACCCAAAACCCACTTATTTACCACAATGTCCCAATACTGTAATTAAACCTGAATACTGTGGTTTTAATTGAGAACAACAACTCATACTTTAACCTCTTTTGTCTTAAAAAAAAAAAAAATTTAACCCCTGCCTCAAAAAAAGTAAGGCCAGGAGTTTGGCTCAGTGGCTTAAGCACCTGTCTGGTAGGCGTGAGGTTGTGAGTTCGATCCCTGGTACCAAAGGAAAAAAAAAGAAAAATTAACACGCATGTCATAGGTTCACCATCCCTGGTTTATGGTCTCAAGCACAACTAACTTCCTCAGGCGTGTGGGGGTACCAGGAATTATACCTCAGTGGTAGAGTGCTTACCTAGCATGCACAAAGCAGGAAGTTCTGGGTTTAGTCCCCAGCACCACAAGAAAATCAATGAAATGGGGTAACCATCCTACCTCATGGGGCTGCTTGGGGAATAAAGGAAACCCTGCAAAGGGCTCATTAATATAGCACTTGGCACATCATTGGCACTCAAATCATATCAAGAAAAATAAAAGTCCTTCTGCCCTGCTGCTTCCAACAGCCTCCCTCTGAGAGCCTCCCTTCCTGTGACAATGGCTGTGCTGCTGGGCCCAGGAGCAGGCCCTGCATCCCCACTGATGCCCTAGAGCTCCCACATCTGGGTGTGGAGGTCATGGTGTCAGGGAAGTCATAGAAAAAAGAACTAGAACCCAGACTCCTAGACCCCAGCTCTTCCCATCAGCCTGAACTGACCTTCGTTTCTCCAGCAAAGGCCTAGGGTCCTTAACCTCCAGCCCAGTCCCCCACAGAGCCCAGCCCAAGCCACACCTGTAGGGGCAGGCCACCCCTGCCGACTCCTTAGCCAGGTTGTCCCGCCGCCCAGGCACCAGGTAACCCCAGCCATGACGCTCTGAGTAGTGCAGGGGAAAGCCGTCCCAGGTCAATGCCATGAGTTTAGGTGTAACCCGCATCTGCAGGCTGAGGAGGCTAGGTCCCGGGGTCCACGCAGGGTCCTCTAGCCGAGGGCAGAGCTTCCGGTACCACCTAACCCCACCCACCAGGAGGAAATATGTGTCATGGGGGAAGGGAATATCTTCATGACACAGCCACCCACCCTTCAAGGCCCCAAGACTTTCTGGAGACCTAGGCCTAAAAGTCACCATCCCTTCCTTTGGGATACTTTGATCAGATCCCTGTAGAATATCCTAGAATGGTCTGTCTCCAAAAGAAAGCCCAATGGTACTAGGGAGAACTCAGGATTCCCAAGTGCGCCCCAAGTTCCCCTGTATCTTCCACACAGAGGGAATGGATCTACCTCCCTGCTACCCTGAAAGCCACCAGGTCCTCTCAGACTGTCACCAGGAGAGGCTGGTAGGAGCTAGACAGTCATTCTCAGGCCTGTGCAGTACCAAGTTGGCACCCTGTTCTTCATTCTGGCTCTGCCACTCTCTGAGGCTCCGATGAAGGTCCCCTCCTCCAGGAACCTCCCTTCCCAGTGCTCAGCACCACTAGCTCTGTCTCACTGACAGGCACATGTAACTGTGCTGTCTGCCTGTGTCTCCCAGGGAGAGAGAATTACTGGAAGGGACACCTTGAGCTCCGCCTGTGCCCCAGAAGCTGCTGCAGATGGCACAGCAGGTGCTCAGGTCTCTGAACCTGATGAGCCCAGGAAGCTAGAGCAAGAGCAGGAGCAAATGAATGGTAGCGAACACGCATGCTGCCTCCTTGCGGGAGCCTTGACCAGGGGTCTCTTGGGGACAGTTTGAGGGCAGACTCTGGGTATGCTGGGAGACAGGACTCACCCTGGGTGTCCAGGTAGGTGCTGGGACCGCTTGGGGAGGAGCTCTGTGGTGCCCTTCAACTGCTGCAAGCAGGTGCGGGATGTGACATTTTGCTGAAACTCCTCCTCCTCGCTGGGGGGGCCAGGGTCTGTGCAGGGTCGGGGAACGTCAGGACCAGGAGGAAGGACTCTCAGCCTGCTTCTCTCCAGGAGGCTGCAGTGACTCGTTTCAAAGACCCACTGTGTCCTAGGACCATCCCAGGGACCACCCCACCCCATCTCCCGCCCATGGTCCCCACCTTCCTGATCCGTGGGATCCCCAGGGGCCCCAGCCCCCTCGATGGGCAACTTGCTGGCTGTGGCTGGCTCCTCCTTCTTCACCTTCTTTGTCTTCTTCTGCTTAAACTTTTGCAGGTCCCATTCCAGGTCCCAAAGCCAGGGGTCTTCCTTGTACCTGCACAGCCAGGGTGGCGCCCAGGTTGAGACAAAGGCCAGGCCTTTGCTTGCTTGTCCTCTGCCCACAGACGCCTGGGTACCTCTCTCCTGAGAGCAGCTGGCAGGCATCATTGGCCAGATCCATCAGCGATTTCTTCATCTCCCGCTGCAGCTCCTCATAGGTGCTCTGTGCCTCCTCCAGGTAACGCTCCCAGTTCTGATTGACAGGCAGGTAGGAGACACCCATCTCCAGCATGCCAGCCAGAGTTACTGGGTGAGGGCACCTTGGGGACAAACACCAGCACTGTTTTATGTGACCATGGGAGCTGAGACTCTGCCCCAATCTCTGAGCCAGTTTGGCAAGTTCACACCAACCAGCCCCATGGCATGGCTCAGAAGTCGGACAGAAGCATAAATCCCAGCTCTGCTAATACCTAGCCCAGAATCAGGGCCCTCATCTGTCAGAGAAGTAAGCTCCCATCCTCAGCGTGAAGTGGGAGTGACAGATCACAGAAGTGAGAATGGCCATCCCCACTGCACAACCACACAAACTCCAAGATCACAGCTGGGGCGTTAAGCATGTCTGCACGTCTCGACAACAGGGACACTGAAGCTGAGAGAGACCAAGCAACCTAGCCAAGGTCAAGTGAGCAGGATAAGGCAGTCAGGCTTGAGGCAGGTCTGACTGGTGCTTGTGACTCACTAATAAACCTGAGTCCTTGGCTCAGGGTCTGGGCACAGAGATGCTTAACAAACTGTGACCAGGCACACAAGGCACGGGCACAACCCAGAGTTCAGGGCCCGACAGACACCACCAGACAGAGGAGCTCTGTTCTTTTTGTGTAGGCAGGCTAAGTCCCCAGTCTAAGCAAGAACCAGTGCCACCTGATTCTAGCTACCAGGACCCGCTGACCCCCAGGAATTCCACATAGCCTCCCTCTCACCTCTCTAAGAAGAGCGGCAGCTGCTGCTGGAAAACCTCATAGGTGGCCCACACGTCCTGAGCACAGTACCGCATCAGGTCCTGGCACAAGGTGACAGGAAGGCGCTGGGTGGGCAGGCACCCACTACCACCGCCAGGTCTCAGGGTCAGGCCTGGCAGCTGCACTTCCCACGTTCGGCTGCAGGTCTGCCTGCCACAGCCCACAGCCCTGCAGCTCCTTGCTGACCCCATACCTGGAAGTTCTCCCGGATGTCCCTCATGCTGCCCTTAACAAACAGCTCTCGGGCCTCCTTCTCCAAGGGAGGCCCTCCCACATACAGGCTGTGCACATCCGCCAGGTTGTTGACACTGCTGATGTCCACCCAGTCCCAGCAGGAGATCTGGGGACCACAGCAAAGAAATGGCATGTCAGCTTGGCCACGAGCAGCCACATGGACTGGTGAAGGCTCCTACCAGTCCCTGTGCCTCTCACCTCTGGGCCACTGGCTTTGCCTGGGGACTTCTGGCCTCGCTGCGTGGGCTGCTGTGCCTTGCGTTTACCCTGCTTGGCTGCCATCCACAGACTGCGCTGGAAGCTGCTCAGCCCCGAGATGGCCATGTGCATGCTCATGGTGTCCAGAAAGCGCATGCCGGAGCCCTGGAGTGGAGGGCAGGCTATGTGCATGGGGCCAGGGACCACTGCTGCAATGATGACGAACCCAGCCCCACCTTGGTTCCTCCCATGGCCTCCCCTCCTGGCACGCAGCTGCTGCTGCTGCTGTGACACAGAATCTTCATGCTTGCTTGTGTCTGCCCTCAGCCTACGAGGGGCCTGCCCTAGGGCCCACACCTACCACCCTTGGAGGTGCAGACCTGACCAAGTCCCAGGTTCCAGCAGCAGCTCCAAGCAAGCCAGGCACACAGTGGCCAAACACAACCTTCAAAGCTACCAGTGTGGCCCACAGGCCCAGCTGCTCATAAGCACCCAAGCTAAGCATGTGCTTCCTTGCCCTGCCTCTCTCCTAGGGCTGCTGCGAAGACACAGTGAAAAATAGCTCTTCAGGAAGAGGACAGAAAGGTAAGAGGACATAAAATGAATTAAGATGTTATGTGCATGTGGCTATTCCAAACAATGGATGTAATCATCAGGTACTGTACTAATAGATGAACATGCACTAATACATGAAAAAACAAGAACCGTCATCATTAGCCAGGTGTAGTAGCACAAGCCTGTAATCCCAGCACTTGGAAGGCTGAAGCAGGAGAATCACTGCAAGTTCAGCACTTGGAAGGCTGAGGCAGGAGAAGCACTGCAAGTTCGAGACCAGTCAGGGCTACAAAATGAGCTTAAGGTCAGCCTGAACTGCATAGTGAGACCCTGTCTCAAAAACAAAACAAAACAAAACAAAACAAAAAAAAATTCACTGCATGCTATGCATGCTTTTGAGTGTTTGACGTGTATGCATGTGTAAATCCTCCAAAGGAGTTTCTATTGGCTCTCTTTTCACACAAAGGAAACTGAAGCTTAGAGACGTTAAGGAGCTCACCATACCCATCCATGGCTGAGGTAGGGTGTGGAGCAAGGCTGTGACTCAGAGCCCCCTCAAAGATCTATGCTAAGATCTAAAGAGCCACAATTACTCTGTGACAACTGCAGTGCTGTCCCAGTTTGCCTTGGGAACAGAATGCTGGGCACAGAGATGGTGCCGAGCAGGTTCATAGGAGTCCCTG
This sequence comes from Dasyprocta punctata, assembly GCA_004363535.1. Classification (NCBI taxonomy): domain Eukaryota; kingdom Metazoa; phylum Chordata; class Mammalia; order Rodentia; family Dasyproctidae; genus Dasyprocta; species Dasyprocta punctata. The sequence goes on from RJWM01010119.1 coordinate 51,367, forward strand.
CAGCTGCTGCACCAGATGGAGACAGTGACCAAGGAAGCAATGGCCCCACAGGCGCTCCTGCCCACCATGTGCACAACTGCAGTCCCCAGCCTTACCTGGATCCGGTACTGCTCCCTGATATGGGCTCGGTCAAAGCAAACATTGTGCCCCACCACTAGCTGCTCCTGCCAGTCCTGCTGGGTGGAGCCGCTGGCACCAGCAGGGACCTCAAGCGGGATGAGGTCAGCCGGCGACAGCTGGTTGGTCCAAGAGTAACGCTCTTCCACCAGCCGCCGGCTGCACCAGGAATACCTGAGGGAGGGCAGAGCAGGCAGGCTGAGGACGGAGGCATTGCGCACCCACTCTCCATCACCCACTGCACAGCTACCACGGCATGCCAGCTCCTGCACTAGCAGCTAGGGGCACGGGTGAGCCCCATGGGTGCTGCTCACTCTCACAGAGGTTGGGGGCAGGTAGGGGGTGCACCGTAGGGAGGGATCACCAGGCTGCTTTACTTTCAAACTCCCACAATAGCAGTGGCACGCAGTACCACAGCCTGAGCCATCCAACTATTTCTAAGGCCCGTGCTCAGGCTGCACCGGGCTGAGATGTTTTATAAACACAGCCAACCCCTCATGTCTAAGCACAAAACAGCCAGGGTTCAAAGTGCTCGTAAAGGAGACAGACAATAATAACAGAACCCAAAGTGAAGATTTCTTTTTTAATTGAAAATGGCAACAAAAACAAAAATGACAAATGCTGCACACACATACAGGATGAATCATCTGATGGCTGCAAAGATTCTGAAGGACAAAGAGCAAGTCATGCGCATCACAGAAGCAACCCCCTCAGTGAACACAGGGGATGCCTCGATGGGAGATGTATGCACATGTGCCAGTGGGGGTGGACGGGAGATGAGCGCTGCCTACAGGACCTGACACCAACCGGGAAAGACCACCATCTGCCCAAGACCCAAAGGGGTGGCCACCAACTGTCCCCAGGGTCAAAGCCCACTCCGTATCGGTAAGTGGCCAAGACACATGCGTGGACACCACAGCTGTGGAGAACCTCCCTTCACGGGAAATTTGCTCTGGTGACACAAAATTGGTGTGTTTGGAAGAAATGTTCTTAGTTTCAAATCCACCAACATCTAACTCACACTCCAAATGGGGTACTCAAGCTCAGTCCACTCCCTTGCTAAGGCAGCATGTCAAAGCCCTTAAAAACAATGCTGAAAAGGTTTGTGTTTATATTGTTTGATCAATTTTTCATGCCTATATCTTGTAATATGGGCAACTACTTTGAAGATAACGATATGCAACATATTAATCACTGTTATTCTCCTACTATCTTGTTTTGAAATTTTGTATCTTTTTTTCCCTTTAAAATAAAATTTAAAAAAAGTAAATACAAATACTTTTAAAAATACAAAAACAAAACAAAACGAAATAAAAACAACACTGAAGAAAAGGCTAAAGAATGCCAAGTACTTGAGGCTATAGTGACAAGAGGGACTTTAGAGACAATAAAAAGCCACACTGGTGTCAAGACACAGACCTGTAGCTGTGCATGAAGTCATCTTACAAACTTATCTGTGATTTTAAGGAAAGCCAAAATGCACACACCTTGCGTAAGATTAAGATGAGCTGGAAGCCATGCCAGTAACACTATAATTTTCCTGTGACTTGCCAGGAAATGCAGGGGTGCCCTGAGTGATGCCTCTCCAGTCTCACAGGCAGCCTTTGAAGCCACCCTGCAGGAGGCTCTGACCTGCTCAGGCTCCTCCTAGCCCTGGGAACCATGGGCCAGTCAGCTATCTAATGTCACACAGTCATGGGGCGGGGCTGTGCTGCGGGGCTACAAGCAGATGGCTGCAGGGCGCCATCTGGCACCCACCCCACCCACCACTAGGGGAAGATTCCAGCATGAGCCCTATCCTCAATGATTTCTGGCATCGGGCAAGCTAAGCAGTGCCCCCAGTGCCACTGGCAAGGATGGAATGAGAATGAGGGCAAAATGGGAGGAACAGGAAGAAAAAGGAGAAGAAAGAAGTTAAAAAGAGAAAGGAGGGGGACAGGAAAAGGGAACTTTCAGTAAACTGGTCAAAAAAGACGAACAGACCAAAAAAGCAACCTTTCTTGTCACTGGTTTCCTAATTTTCTTTCAGCCACCAAAGCCTACTTTATCTTTTCAAATGATGGCCACTATTCCCCTTTATTTGACCATCAAATTACATAATAAGCACTGTGATTTTTATTATAACTGGAACGAAATCAATGCAAAATCATCCAGTCTTGCTCTTTTCAGCCATTAATGCCTACCTTATCTATTTAGCCATGCTTTCACCATTTTCAACTGCATATATAACATTTCGCAGCTTTCTTTACAAAGATGTGGCTTCCAATAGGAATAAAGAAACTGCCAACTTTTTTTGCTGGCCATGCCTGAAAGCATTAAGGTTGTAAATAGTATTTTAATCCTGGAATGAAGAATAAAAAAGGGGAGAAACAGTACTGCCATCATTGTCGGAAAAAGAAACTTGGGTAGCACTTAGAAAGTTACTTAAAAAGCAGAGAAAAAGACTGGATATACATCTATTTGGGATCAAAATGCCCACTTGGGAAACTGGGGGAAGTAATGTTGGGGGTGGTCAAAGCCATGCCACTTCTGAGGGGTATCTGGAAGTGTTGGATACGATTTGGTTTGGCATTTATCAGGGAGGCTAGGGGTGCTGAACATCTTATACTGCCTGGACAGTCCTGAAAAAGGGAGATTCCTCCTGCCCACAATAACCAACAGCATACCCAAACAGAGACACTATGCCAATGTCTTCTCTAACTTCTCATGAAAAAGCTAGTAGGGTAGGGAGTGGAGGAGCCAAATCTTGGTCTCAAGTGGCCTCCCAGGAGCTCTCAAGTACAAAACGCTGTAGGACTCTCTGCATGGTTCTATCTTCACCTGACATTTGCTTGGGTGTTTATTTACTGCCTGCATCTTCCCACCTGAGGGTGAGCTCCATAGAAGCCGGGGCAAGCCTGCTTACTTCACCACACCGGAAGACCCCAGACGAGCACCCAGCACACAGTGAGAGCTCAGGAAACTCACTGAACCAAACTTTAAAACTGGGTCCCCTACTTGTGATAATGTCCCTTGTCCCTGGTCCCTACTTACCAGGCCGAGGGGGATATGGCCACCGCCAAGGTGGGGCAAGTTCCCTCTGCCAAGCAGACCTCCACGTCGAACACCAGGGCCCGCTCCTCGGGGATGGCCACGGGTACGGCCTCCCCCTCGGGGCCGTACCGCGTCCAGCCCTCCGCCCAGGCCCAGCTCTGGGGCTGGGGGGGCAGCTGGGCCTGCAGCAGCGAGTTGGCCGCCTCCAGGTAAGGCAGGCTCTGCTTCTGGGCCAGGAGGCGGAAGTGCTGGTCCAGGTTGCCCCCGTAGAGCCGCGGTAGACGCAGCTCCACGTCTGGCAAGGGCGCGGCCGGCTGGCCCCAGAGCCCGTGACTCTGCAAGTGCTCGACGCTGCGGCGCACCGCAGCCTCGTCGGGTTTCGGCCCTTCGCACCCGAAGATTTGCTCGTGCAGCCCTCTGGAGAGCATCTGGATGTGCAAGGGGTTGTGCCGCAGCTGCCCGCCCTCTGAGGATGGCCCTCGCGACTGCTGTGACTGCAGCTGCCCGTCGCTGGAGACGGGGACGTGGACGGTGCTGGAGGCCCAGCGACCCGTTACTGGAACTGGCCCTGGCCCGACGGCGACGCTGGCCACCTTCTTCCAGAGCAGGCGGCTCATGGTTAGTGCAGGGAGTTCCCCGCTGGGAGTCAGGACACCTGGCCTTGGGCTCCAGCTTGGCTGTGTTTATAGGCTGAGAAACTCGGGGAGAGACACGTCCTGTCTCTGTTTTCCAGGCAGTAAAATGGGGCTGACCATGCCTGCTTTCCTCCCACAAACCCTACAGGAGATAGACGACACGAGGCGTTATATCACACGTGCGGTGCGCTGAATTATCAGCAGTAGCTCCTTGACCGTTTACTGCGTCCCGAGGCCCTGTGCCAGGCCCTTTAGGCACAAGTTAAACCTCAGACCACCTTGGGAAATCGTAAAGTCCCTCCCGGGGAAACTGAGGTCCATATGGGCTCCTCAGAGAACTTAGGAAGCGGCAGCCGGGGTTTGAGAGAAGCACGACGGGGGCTTGGCCCCCGGATTTGGCTCTGACAAGCTTCATGACCTTGGGAAATTTCCTTACTGCCTACTGTGCAAAATGGGGTTACGGGGTCTCCCTGTCACCAGGAACTGCTGTCGGGGACAGAGGGCGCACAAGTCTCACGGCCCTGACCTCCCCCGGCAAACGCTCCGCAGATGGCAGCTGCCGAGGCCGCGGCCGCCGCGGCCCCAGGGCCTAGCGCGGAAAGATGCCTGCGCCCGGATTCGAACCCACCGGCGGCCGCCGCGCCCGGAACCCAAATCCTCACCCTGGGGTCCGCGCCCCGCCCTGGCACCGGCCGTCGCCCCCGCTCCCCGCCTGGAGAGGAAGAGACTGTGCCGCCGCTCAAGGACCGACCGCGCCCCTCCAAGCCCCTAGGAAACCTCGCTCGGCCCGGTGTTCCTCAGTCCGCGGCGACCCTGAGCCCCTGCGGAAGGTGCGGAGGCTCTCTCCGCGCGGCCTACGCAGCCTGCGGCTGGCGTGCGGGACGGACCCAGGCACTCGGCTTCGCTGGCAGCAGCGATTTCCCGTCAGCGCCCGCTAGGTCCCGCGACTACCCGGGAGGCGGGCAGAGGCGCCCCGCATGACCAATAAGAGGAGCGAGAATGGAGCAGCCCTCACACGGGGGGTGCCGGAGGACTTCCGGGCGGGCGCTCCCTGCGGAACGCCGAACACCGGGATCCGACCCCCCTCCTCAGGAAGCGGGTGAGTCAGTCCCAAGCGAGCTGGGAGCAGTAAGCACATTATAAACTGCGCATAGTCATACCGTTGCCGGGTGGCCGCGTGGCCTAATGGATAAGGCGTCTGACTTCGGATCAGAAGATTGCAGGTTCGAGTCCTGCCGCGGTCGTAAAAGGGGTATCTTTAACTTTTAATATTTCAACCTAAGTGATTAGCAATACACACAACTTAAGTGATTAGGAATCGCGTGCTGTGCACTAATCACTTCTCCTGATTTTCTCCACACCTTTCAAAATGCAAACTTCCTACACTGCTGGTCCACCATGCCCATTCACAGCATCTGGTTGAAGGGTCCCCCCCTGTTACCCTTGTCGCTGTTGTGCACCTACAAAATTTAACTCAACAGAGCCCTACATAAGTCGGCGAGGCGCCTACCAGGCAAAAGTGCCTATTTATATCAACTAATCTGTGGCAGCGTGCTGGGGGATCCGAACTGAGGCAGGGCGCTCTCCCCACCCATCCCCCCGCGGCCTCCCCTGGGTCCGGCGATCTAGTTTGAGGAACCCCGCGCGTGTCCCCACCCATCTCTGCGTCTGCCGCCTGCGGTTCTGGGAGCTCCGGCTGCCCGCGCCCCGCGGGGTTAAGGCGCCACGTGGCTGAGCTACTGTGTCATCCACCAGAGCCGGGTCGGGAAGGAGGCTCAGGGGCGTTTGCGACCGACTGCAGTCACACAGCTGATGGGGAGCAAAATGAACCGCACCCCGCCTTGCAGCTCGCGCCTATGTCCAGACGCCGGGAACTGACTTCGGAAATTGACCTGGGCATTTTTCAGGAGTGGGGTTCAGGGAAACACACCCCTCGGCAAGCGCCGCTGGCTGGGGTCCACCCTACCTGCTCCTGCCACCTGAAGGGGAAGAGGGAAGCTGCGGGCCAAGCGGCACTGAGCCCGGTCCCTCTATACGTACCCCTTGTCCTTCAAGCATGAAAGACACTGGCGGGGAGGGAGGGGGTGAGACAGGGTCTTGCTGTATAGCCCAGGCTCTCCTCGAATTCCTAGCAATCCTACTGCCTCAGCTTCCTTAGTGCTGACATTACAGGCTTGTGCCATCCCACTCGGCAGAAAGACACTTTTCTAAGTGTATCTAATATACGCAGTGGTATTTGGGGGGGAAAATATAATCAACTGGAAATGCATGATTTTATACTGTGGGAATTTTTGCTGTTATCACATAACTTTTATACCTTTGATTTTTTTTTTTTTTCATTTCGACACAAGGTTTTACCACTCAGTTCAGGCTGGCCTTGTACTCCCTACTAGTCCAGGCTGACCTCAGCCTCCTGCTTCAGTGCTGGCATTACCGGTGTGTGCCACCACACCCAGCTGCTTTTGACTTTTTCACAGAAGGCCAGAGAGACTCTCAGCTCAAATTTGGGAGTCCCTGAGTGAGGAAGACATTTTCATTTTTATTTCTTCTAATCTTCTTCCATTATGAGCGTAGGCAAATGACTACAGTGGCATTAGAAATATCTGTGACTTTGTCCTGGGGGTCAATCACAGATATTTTCAGAGCATGTTACAGTTGCTGCAGATTTTTCAGAATATTGTTTATATGCGTGGCAGTGGTTAGGAAGCAACATCAGTGACTCTGTGATTTAGTGAGTTAACAAAAAGCCACACATATCATCATGTTTCCTACTTATTCCTTCTAATATTCCAGGGTCTGCCTTCCTATGGGATCCCTGCGTGTTTTATGCATTCAGAAGCACTGGGCCTGACTGACCTGTCAAGCAGGATGCTGTTGACCCTGCCTAGTGTCCAGGGGACCTGAGGGACACCCCTTGGGATCACTCTGAAGAGACAGGTGTCTGACAAGAAGCCTGCCCCTCTCATATGGCTGTTCAGGCCAGCCCAGCTCCCTTCCTTGGCACCAGAATCTTCAGCCAGCAGAGACAGGGCTGATACTGCTTCCTGCTGACGGTGTGGGCCCTGTCTGCCACCCTATACCTGTTTCGTTTTGGTGCACTGGGAATTAAACCCAGGGCACTCATATCTACTAGGCAAGTACTGTACCACTGACCTGCACTCCCAACCCAGCCCTTTCTGACCCCAGTGGCTCCCCTTTCCCTTTCTCCTTTTCTAGGAGTTTCCTTACATCCTCCTGTGTCTTGGTTACTTTTCTCTCATTGCTGAGACAAAATACCCAATGCCCAAAACTAAGGAAGGAAAGGTTTATTTAGCTCACAGTTTGTGAAGGTTTCTTTCCGTCCATAATCAGCTGGCTCCATGGCAGGGTGGCATGGCACAGGGGCAACCATCTAAGGCAGCAAAAGACAGCAAGAGCAACAAGAGCCAAAGGGGAGGAGAGCAAGTCTCTTTTCCTCCCTTATATTGTAAGCAGGCTACTGGCCCACTGGTGAGTGTAGCACTCACACCATCTCCATACCCTCCTCTTATACAGGCTCAGGATGTTTACAAAGTGAGGACCCTACTGAGTCACTTAAACTTCTAAATTTCTCAAGTTGACACAATGAACAACGCCCTAGAGCAGTAAGGGCATGTCCTCTACACTCTAGGATGTAAAACTGCTGAGTTACTTAGTTAAGCTTTTAGACTTCTCAGTGTGTCAACCATAACATCCTAGAGAAGTCTATCCCTAATGGTGATACCTGAGAATCCAGGAACATTTCCTTAAAATCCCAGGACTTTCTCCCCTGACACAGCAAGAGACAATGTTTTTTTGGACTCGCTGGCCCAATCAAAACACTGGATTTTTTTCTAAAGCATATACCTTGGTTGTAACTAAATGCTAATGTATTTTTTCCAGTACTGGGGATTGAACCCCAAGCCTTTGTGCTGAGCTACATCCTCAGCTTTTTTTATTTTTTATTTTGAGTCAAGGTCTCCCTCCTGCTCCACACCATTGGCAGGCCTTGTGGATAGTACAGGCAGGAGTAGCCCGGTAACCTGCTGCTGCCAGCCAGGGAGAGGGTGGGGGGGAGGGGGGTTCCCTCCACAGCCTGCTCCTCCAGGATCCCTGCTGTGTGCTTGCTGCCTGGTGACTGTTCCCTCTCTTGTGTGTCAGAAACTTCAGCCTGGCCAGGGGAAAAAATAGGTCACTGCTCTTATTTGTCAAGAGCCACCACTTCTTTTTTTTTTTTTTTTTTTTAAGAATTTAAGAGAGTAGTTATTAGAAATAATAATAACAAAAAAAAAAGATCTCTTAGTGGGTACCCACCGAAAGAGGAGCGTTCAATCCTGCTTTATTTATCTTGGCCTTATATAGATAGGCAGAGCTCTGAGAAGTGGGTGCTTGATGAAAGAGAAGAGTCCAAAAGGGTATTTTAAAAAGGAACTATTTATCTTGCATTTCTAATGTTTTTTGAGTACAGGTCCAGATCCAGAGGTAGGGAGAAGCTGATAAAGCTTCCAAGAGAGAAGAATAATTATCTCTCTATTCTCATTTCAAACTTTAATCCTTTGTTCTTGTGTTTACTTATGTGTTTCTAAGCTTGGCTTAGCTGCTTGAATTAGCTCAATCTGAGAGGTCTATTTGGTTTTCTATTATTTTTTATAGCAAAAAAGAATGTATAAGACATTAGAAAAACATTGGCAAGAAACACAAATGTTATGAATGCTATATTATTTTCAAAAGAACAATTCACAGTAAAAATGAAATCTGAAAATGACCCTATGAAAACTACTTTTCACTCAAAATTCTTTAACTATCTTAACTAATTTTTATATACATAGATTTTCTTTCAGTTTGTCACACAAGTGCAATAATACGATGTTACATATGTGTGACTTATTTAGTTCACTAAGAAGTGTATTTTCAAGGGGCATCCATTTAAGTATAAAAGTATCTAGTTTATCGTTCTTCATAGCTGAGTAGTATTCTATTATATAAAAATACCACATCTCTTTTGTCTATTCCTCTGTTGAGGGGCATTTAGGTTTTTTCCCAAAATCTAGCTATTATGAACTGGGCAGCTATAAACATAGGTACACATATGTCGCTGTGGTATGATGTTTTTAGTTCTTTTGGGAAGATACCCAGAAGGGGGATAGCTGGGTCAAACAGGACCTCCAATCCTAGCTTTTTGAGGAATCTCCACACTGACTTCCACAGTGGTTGCACCAGCCTGCATTCCCACCAACAGTGGAGAAAGATTCCTTTTTGTCCACAGCTGCTCCAGCATTTGTTATTGGTTGACTTCTTAATACTAGCCATTCTTTCTGAGGTGAGGTGGAATCTCAGTGTTATTTTCATTTGCATCTCTCGAATGACTAGTGCTGTTGAACATTTTTTCATGTATTTATTTGCTGTTTGTACTTCTTCATCTAAGAAGTGTGTGTTTATCTCAGATGCCCATTTTTGAATTGGGTCTTTAAATTTTGGAAGACTGATTTTCTAAAGTTCTTTATACGTTCTCAATAGTAATCCTTTATCTGAGGGACAGCTGGCGAACGTTTTCTCTCACATTGTGGGTTGTCTCTTCACTCTGTTGGTGGTTTCTCTTGCTGTGAAAAAGCTTTTCAATAGGATGAGATCCCATTTGTTGATTCTTTGTGATAGTTCTTGTGCAATCTGGCTTTTATTCAAAAAGTCTTTGCCTACACCAATGTCTTCAAGAGTTTTACCTACTCTATCTTTCAGCAGATTTAATGTTTCTGTTTTAATGTTGAGATCTTTAATCCATTCAGATTTTAACTTAGTACATGGTGAAAGATATGGGTTCAGTTTTAATCTTCAGCATGTGGAAAGCCAGTTTTTCCAACATTATTTATTAAAGAGGCTATCTTTGTTCCAATGAATGTGTTTGGCACCCAAAGATAAGGTACCTTAGTGTGTCTGCAGTTGTTTCTGCATCTTCTAATCTATTCCATTGATCTTTGGATCTGTTTTTTTGCCAGTACCACTCTGTTTGTATCACAGTAGCTTTATAGTATAATTTCAGGTCAGGAATTGTGATGCTCCCTGTCTTGTCTTTGTTGTCCAGGATTGCCTTTGCTATTCTAGGTCTCTTATGGTTCCAGATGAATTTTAGGATTGTTTTCTCTAATTCTGTGAGGTATGCTATTCAGTTTTTTTTTTTTTTTTTTTTTTTTTTTTTTTTTTTTTTTTTTTTTTTTTTTTTTTTTTTTTTTTTTTTTTTTTTTTTTTTTTTTTTTTTTTTTGCACCAGGGATTGAACTTAAATCCTCGCGCCTGCCAGACAGGTGCTTAAGCCACTGAGCCAAACTCCCGGCCCTAGTTTTTTGAGGCAGGGTCACACTGTGTAACTCAGGCTGGCCTTGCACTTGTGTTGTAGCCCAAGCCGGCCTTGAACTCACAACACTTCTCCTACCTTAGCCTCCTGAGTGCTGGGATTAAAGGAGTGAGCCACCACGCCCGGCTTGCTATTCAAATTTTGATTGGGATGGCATTAAATCTGTATAACAGTTTTGGAAGTATGGCCATTTTCACAATATTCATTCTTCCCAAGAGCATGGGATATCTCTCCATTTTCTAATATCCTCTTCAATCTCCTTTTTAAGAGTACTATAATTTTCAGCATAGAGGTCTTTTACATCTTTCATTAGATTGATTCCTAAGTATTTCATTGTTTTGGCTGCTATTGTAAAGGTATTGTTTCCCTGATTTCTCTCTCAGTGAGATTGTTATTCTTGTACAAGAAGGATATTGATTTTTGAGTATTGACTTTGTAGCCAGCTACATTACTAAATCTGCTTATTAAATCTAGGAGTCTTGGTGGAATTTTTGGGCTCTTTTAGGTAGTGTATCATGTCATCTGCAAACAGTGCTAGTTTAACTTCTTCCTTTCCTATCTTTATTCCTTTTATTTCTTTCTCTTGTCTAATTGCTCAGGCTAAAATTTTCAGGACTATGTTAAATAAAAGTGGACATAGTGGACATCCTTGTCTTTTTCCTGATTTTAGAGTGAAAGCTTTCAGGTTTTGTCCATTTAGTATGATGTTGGCTGTTGGTTTGTCATAGATGGCTTTTATCACATTGAGACAGAGACCATCTATTCCAATTTTCTGTAGAGTTTTTATCATGAATAGGTGCTGGACTTTGTCAAAAGTTTTCTCTGCATCTATTGAGATAATCGTATGATTTTTATCCTTGGCTCTGTTAGTATGATGTATTACATTCATGGGTTTACATATGTTCAACCATCCCTGCATCCCTGGGATGAATCCCACTTGATCATGGTGTGCAATCTTTTTGACAATTTGCTGCAGTCTGTTTGCCAGTATCTTATTGAGGATTTTTGCATCAATGTTCATTAGGGAGATTGTCCTGTGATCTCTTTCTTAGTTGGGTCCTTCTCTGATTTTGGAATCAGAGTATTGCTTGCTTCCAGGAATGAATTTGGGAGTATTGCTTCCCTTTCAATTTCATTAAACAGTTTGAAAAATAGTGGTGTTAGGTCTTCACTAAATTTCTTGTAGAATTCAGCAGTGAGTCCATCAGGACCTGGGCTTTTCTTTGTTGGTAGGTTTTTAATTACATCTTTAGTTTCACTTATTGATATTGGTTGATTTAGGATTTTTATATCTTCTTGATTCAACTCTGGTAATTAATATGTATCTAGGAATCTGTCCATGTCTTCTGTATTTTCCATCTTATTAGAATACAAGTTTTCAAAGTAGGTATGGATGCTTTTCTGGATTTCTACAGGGTCTGTTGTGATTTCATCTTTTTATTCCTAATTGCATGGATTTGAATCCTTTCTTTCCTTTTTTTGATAAGGTTGGCCAAGGGTTTGTCAATTTTATTTAATCTTTCAAAAAAACCCAACTCTTCAATTCATTAATTCTTTGTATTTTTTTTTAGTCTCCAGTGTGTTAATTTCTGCTCTGATCCTTATAATTTCCTCCCTTGTACGAGCTTTTGGTTTAGCCTGCTTTTCTTTTTCTAGAAGTCTGAGGTTCAACATTAAATTGTTTATATGAGCTTGCTCTGTTTTCCTGATATGGGTATTTACTGCTATAAATTTCCCTCTTAAGACTGCTTTCATTGTGTCCCACAAGTTCCGGTATGTTGTATTGTCGTTGTCGTTCAACTGTAAAAACTGTCTAATTTCTTCTTCTTCTTTTTTTTTTTTTTTTTTGTGGCACCAGGTATTGAACTCACAACCTCGTGCCTGTCAGATAGGCGCTTAAGTCACTGAGCCAAACTCCCAGCCCTGGTTTTTTGAGGCAAGGTCGCACTGTGTAGCTCATGCCAGCCTTGTGCTCACGTTGTAGCCCAAGCCGGCCTTGAACTCACAACACTCCTCCTATCTCAGCCTCCCGAGTGCTGGGATTAAAGGCGTGCGCCACCACACCCGGCTCTAATTTCTTTTTGAATTTCATCTGTGATCCATTGATTGTTCAGTAGTGTGCTATTTAATTTCCATGTGTGGATGAAGTTCTTGTGGTTTCCTTTGGCATGGATTTCCAATTTCATTGCATTGTGGTCTGACAGTATGCATGGGATAATTTCAATTCCTTTACATTTACTTAAGAATGTTCTATGAGCCAGTATATGGTCTGTTTTGGAGAATGTCGCATGTGCAGCTGAAAAGAATGTGTATTTGATGTTGTGGGGTGGACTACTCTATAGACATCGATTAAGTCCATTTGCTCAAAAGCTTGATTTAGTTCTAATATTTTGTTATTGGTTTTTTTTGTCTAGTTGATCTGTCTTTTTGTGACAGTGGGGTATTGAGGTCTCACAATATAATTGTATTAAGGCTTATTTGATTTTTCATGTCCATTAATAACTGTTTTATATAACTGGGTGCACTAATATTTGTTGCATATATATTTATGATTGTTATCTCTTCCTCTTGGATTGTTCCCTTTACCAAGATATAGTGACCTTCTTTGTCTCTTTTAATCAGTCTTGGCTTAAAATTGACTTTATCTGCAAATAGAATAGCAACGCCTGCTTTTTTTTCTGAATTCCTGTTGTATGGAGTATTGTTTTCCATCTTTGACTTTCAGTCTATGAGTTTCTTTTTGAATTAAATGTGTTTTTTGTATACAGCATATTGTTGGGTCTTGCTTCTTGATCCATTCTGCCAGTCTGTGTCTTTTGACTGGTGAATTGAGACCATTAACATTAATGGTTAAACTGATATGTATTGACTTATCCTTGTCATGTTGTTTTCCTATTATTGACTCCCCCTCCTTTTTTTCTTTTTCCCTTCCCTCTAATTGTTTGCCTTTCCTGGTGGATTCCTTATATTGGGGTTCATGGAGCTGTAGTCCTTATCTCTTTCTAAACTGTCCTTCAAGCTGGGTGTGGTGGTGTACGCCTTTAATCCCAGCACTCGGGAGGCTGAGGTAGGAGGAGCGTTGTGAGTTTGAGGCCCACTTGGGCTACAACGTGAGTGCAAGGCCAGCCTGAGCTACATAGTGTGACCGTGCCTCAAAAAACTAGGGCTGGGAGTTAAGCTCAGTGGCTTAAGTGCCTGTCTGGCAGGTGTGAGGCTGTGAGTTCGATCCCCGGTGCCGCAAAAAATAAAATTAAAAAATAAAATAAAATAAAATGTTCTTCAGACCATTTTGGAGTGCTGGTTTAGTGGTCATGAATTTCCTCAGATGTTCTTTGTCATGGAAGTATTT
>RJWM01010120.1:7640-65057 GCA_004363535.1 Dasyprocta punctata
CTCACAGCCTCACACCTGCCAGACAGGCGCTTAAGCTGCTGAGCCAAACTCCCGGCCCTGGTTTTTTGAGGCAGGGTCGCACTATGTAGCTCAGGCCAGCCTTACGCTAGCGTTGTAGCCCAAGCCAGCCTCGAACTCACAACACTCCACCTACCTCAGCCTCCCAAGTGCTGGGATTAAAGGCGTGTGCCACCACGCCCGGCCCAGCCCTAGTTCTTTTGAGGCAGGGTCGGACTATGTAGCTCAGGCCAGCCTTGCGCTCACTTATAGCCCAAGCTGGCCTCAAACTCACAAAGCTCCTCTTACCTCAGCCTCCCGAGTGCTGGGATTAAAGGCGGTCACCACCACACCCGGCTTGCATTTCTTTTTTTAACAGTCCCTGTTTCTTGAACCATTATCATATTTTCATTTAATTCTTTGAACACACTTATAGTATCTTCTTTGAAATTTTTGCTAAGCTCAGCATCTTGGCCTCCTTAGATTCTGTCTGCTGGTTTTCTTCTGTAAATATAGCTCACATTTTCCTGTTTCCCTGTCTCAATTTTTGTGCTGAAAATACAGGTAACTTCTCAGAAGAGCAGAGCACAGAAGGCAGAAGATGCATTGTTTACCTGGATTCTGAATTGTTTTTCTGAGTTGTTTGGAGAAGTTTGCTGGATTTAAACTATAAAATTTGCCTCCCTCATAGTGTGCAGCCTCTGATACCTCTGCTTTTATTTTCAATTTTGTTTTGTATTCTATCCTGCCTTTTTAAAGGTTGCTTCTGTCTTGCAGTGTAATGATCATTGATTCAGACAGAAGTTACGCTCAAATACTTCTAACCAAAAAGGCTCCATGCACAACCAGCCAGTCTCGTGGGTCTGGGAACACCCTGGCCACCTCCTTCCTCCTACTCTGTCTTCGCTATCCCCTGGGTGGGATCTCGCTGTCCCCAGCCTCCGTGGTGGTTCCCTAGAGAGCCAGGGTGCTGACAGCAGAGCCCTGCTATGGTTCTGGCATCTTGGGATCTCCCTGTTAAACATCTGGCTCAGTGCTCATCCCAGCTGGGATCACAGCCCCAGTGATCAGAGCTGTCAGTTTTCCCCAAAAGTTTTTACCAAGTTTCCCACTTTCAGCTACTGGGCCCTGAGTTTGGTCCCCCATCCCATATCTACTTTCTGCTACTTCAAAATCCAAAATGTTTGGCCAGGTGTGGTGGTACACACTGGTAATCCCAACATTGTGGAGGCTGAAACAGGAGGATTGCTATGAGGTCAAGGCCAACCTGGGCTACACAAGCAAGTTCAAGGCCACCCTGCACTACATAGTGAGAACCTGCCTCAAAACAAAACAAAACAAAACAAAACAACACACACACACACACACACACACAAAGCAAAATCCAAAAATTTTAAGTCCTGACATGGCACCACATGTAGAAACCTCTGTACACAGCCCTGTGTGACAGGGTGCAGTCAAATACCACAAAAGATACTCTATAAAATTACCCCCAGGCTAGCCTGCGCAATCTCAGAATAAATAAAAAGGGTTGAGTCTATAGCTTCAGTGCTCCCTGAATTTAATCCCCAGCAGCACACACAAATATGATCAGATAAGAGACATTTAACATAAGGGACACTTGACCCATGTCAGATGTTAAGGTTTCTAATATTGCTGAAGGTTCATCTAGAAAGCTTTGATTAATTGATAAAAGTGTGTATGTGTGTGTGTGGGGTGGGAGGATCTAATCATACCTCTGCATTACGCCTCCTTTTATTTAGCCTGCTTGCCTCTGTCTGCCTGCCTGTCTGTCTGTCTATCTTATTTGAGTCAGGGTCTCACTGGGTCACTAAATTACCCAGGCTGGGCTCATACATGCAGGTCTTCTGCCTCACCCTTACAGACTGTCGGGGTTTTAGGTGTGTACCACCAGGCCTGGCTTAGGCCTCCTTCTTGAACACATTCTTTTAGTCCTCAGCTGTGTGGGACTTTTCACCCACAGTCTAAACTGGGTTCTTCTGGAGCAGTCTTAAAGCTACTGGTGCCACCTGGTCATAGGTGTATCCTGTGTGCCTTGGGGTACTGAGTGGTGAGGAGGAGCTGCCCAGCATTCTGGCCAGGGAGGCCTGTGGGAGGTTCCTGAAACTGGTTCTCTGCCTCCTCCCTCTTTTCCACCCACCGATTCCTGCATAGAAGAGATCCCTGGCTCTGCCATATGGCAAATGCCAGTCCTGACTGTTCTGGGGTTAAACAGTTTCCTGTCTGAAAGGATGGCATGTAATAGTAGTTGGTGGTTAGTTTTCTCATGTCTTTATTTGGCAGGGTGCAGTTACAGTTCTATGTCTGGCCCCACATTTCCTTTTCATTCTCTCTCTTAGTTTTGGTTTCAGTTTTACTGGTGTACTTGTATCTAAAGTCACAGCACCACTGCTATGTTCTTGTTGGTTTGGGGAAGATTCAGTGCACACGTGCACACACGCCCATCCCCTAACACACCTGCCTTAAATAACTGTTGGTGTCTGAAGCTTTATTTCCGGATGAGGCATTAGGGAGCCATCATCACAAGGTTGTCTGCCTTATTGTCACTGCAGCCTAGAGAGCTCGGTAGCAAGATGAGGAATTTCCTGAAAGAATTCAAATGTAGAATACATGCATGTGTGTATACACATGTATTTCTGTGTGGTGTGTTATATGCATTCACATGTTCATATTTTATATATTCATGTGTACATGTGTGTGAGAGAATGCATCCATGTGAGAATATACACATGTGTGAATGTACGTGTATATGTGTATATGCAAATGTGTGAATTTATATGTATATTGTGTATTTGCTTTATGAAAGTACATAAATCCGTGTACATGTGTATAGATGTGCACATGTATAGGTATTGAAAATGGGTAAGTGTCTTTGAAAGCACATGTATCTATGTATGTATGTATGTGAGAGGAGAGTCCATGTGGGTGTGTGTATACATGTAGGAGGGACAAAGTGGACGTGTATTTGTGTATCTGTCTTCCTGTCTGTTGCTCCATTCTGGGAAGCAGCTTGCAGAGGCCTGAGCGCCTGGCTCTGCATACCCCTGTGGCCGTGTCTGAACCCTGTCTCCTGCGGCCCCTCTGCAGGTTCTCCCACGGGCAAGTGGTCTCTGTTGATGAGCTGCGCCCCTTCCAGGACCCAGACCTCAGCTTGTTGCAGGCCGGCTCTGCATGTCTGGCCAAGCACCAGGATGGCCTCTGGCACCCGGCACGAATCACTGGTGAGGCGGCCATAGGGACCTCCCTGAGGGTGCTCTACTGAAGTGGGCCCTTCCTGGAAAGCCCCCTCTGTTTTCTATGGCTCCTCCTACCACCTTCGGGTTGGGCATTGGGACCCTGTCTGGACCCAAGAGGAGTGAATCTAACCTTAGCCCTAGCTTCACCTTGCTCCTGTCTCCCATAGGGCTCCTGACTGGTGACCCCTCCTGTCAAGGCTGTTGACTGCTGCCCTTCTCTGTCATCTGCAGATGTGGACAATGGCTACTACACGGTCAAGTTTGACTCACTGCTACTGAAAGAGGCTGTGGTAGAGGGAGACAGCATCCTGCCCCCACTTCGGACAGAAGCTGAAGGGTCCTCTGACTCAGACAGTGGCGATCTAGGTGGCTCCAGCTATGCCAGAGGTATGACAGCAGCTCGGTGCCTGGAAACCAGAAAGGTCGGCGGGGAGGACCATGGTGTGCATGACAGGGCAGGGCAAGAGACCCAACCACAGCAATCACAAGCTCCCTGGTGTCAGCTGCTGCTACACTGTAGAGGGGTGGTGACTGCTAGTGACAAAGCTGCCAACGGCTCACAGGAAGTGACCAGACAATTGGGTGTGTGTGGTGTGCAGGAAAGGGTGGCTCTTGAATGGATTCCCAGACGTAGAGCCTGAGTATCGGGTGAGTCGAAGCAGAAGGGATCCTGGCAAATCGAAAGTATGTCCAGACAGCTGGGCTCTGGATGTCAGGAGGGGAACTATGGGCAGTATCCAGCCCTTCCGAGGGGTTGGTCAGGATAAAGACAGGGAGGTGTTCCTAGGTCTGGGTGTGAATTGGTGGTTCCTGAACCTTGTGCCCATGTGACAGTTGCTAAGCCACAGCTAACTTGCCACCTGGCGCTGCTGGGAGCACCAGAGGTGTTGAGGATCAGGCCCCTGCCCTAGATCTGAGCTCTTGGACAACACTGGCCAGACCCTGGGTGCCATTCAGAGTCCTCTGGCTTGGTGGAGCACTGTCCTTTGTCTCACGCAGTAGTGGAACCAGACATTGCGGATACCGGGACCTGCAGTTCTGCCTTTGCTGGCTGGGAGGTGCACACACGTGGCATTGGCTCTAGACTCCTTGCCAGGATGGGCTATGAGTTTGGCAAAGGTGTGTATTTGCTGCCTGGGGGGTGGGGGGCTGCAGGGCAGTCCAGGGTCCTGCAATAGCAGCATCTGCCCTGCATCTTCCCCAGGTCTGGGCCGACATGCAGAAGGCCGGGTGGAGCCCATCAATGCCGTGGTGTTACCTCGAGGAAAGTCACTAGACCAGTGTGCAGAGATCCTGCAGAAAAGGACCAAGGAGGGGCAGGCTAGTGCCAACAGGCCCCCAAGGTGCCGGAGGAGAAAGGGCAGGCCTGGGAGCCGCCTACCCCCTCGGAATGTATTTGACTTCTTAAATGAAAAGCTGCAGAGCCAGAATCCTGGAGCTCTGGAGGCTGGGGTAGATCCCCCTGGAGGGAAGAAAAGCAAGGACATATACCATGCCAGCAAGAGCACCAAGCAGGCCCTGAGTCTGCGGCTCTTCCAGACGGAGGAAAAGATTGAGCGGACCCAGCGGGACATCCGGGGCATCCAGGAGGCCCTCACTCGGAATGCTGGCCGGTATGTGTGGGGCCCGAGGCCCGGGGTAGCCATGCCCACAGGACATATGTGGGAGGTCACCTCATCCTAGAGTGGCAGCTAAGTCTGAGGAGGTCTGGATCTGGAGGACGGGCGGTGGCTGCAGCAGCTGGGGGTCCTGGTGGCCATGCTGACTGGTAGGCCCTCTCTAGGCACAGCGTAGCAGCAGCCCAACTGGAGGAGAAGCTGGCGGGAGCCCAGCGGCAGCTGGGGCAGCTCCGGGCTCAAGAGGCAGGCTTACAGCGTGAGCAGCGGAAGGCAGACACCCACAGGAAGATGACAGAATTTTAGAGGCCTTGCAGACTCCATGGACAGCCCTGGTTGCCTCAGCAGGAAGACCAGCCATCACCCCAACACCCCTGAAGAAGGAATAGCCCATTCTCAGATTGCCCCCCTTTCAACCTTGCTCACCTGGAGCATGTGGACACTGTTGCGTGGAGATGAGCTGCAGGATCACTTCTAGACACTTGCCCACCAAGCCCACCTGCCAGTGTCTTGGGGCATCTTCCTCCCAAGGACATTAAAGTGATTTTAATACTGTGTCACTCAGTGGAGACTCAGCTGGCTGCAGGGTCTCTGGGGGGAGAGGGATCTACACAGGTTTGTGGCCACAGGCCAGCTGGGCTGGAGGGGCCCAAGGAGGCCACTGCTGCTGCCTAGGGTCACAGGGTCTGGGAAAGCAGCACTGTCCCTTGCTTCCCTTCTCCAACCCAGGCAGGGAAGAGCCAGAGTGCCCCCTTGGTGCCCAACACTCAGGTAGAGCTGGAGGAGTGGAGCTGGGCCCTTGGACAGCAGAGTTGGCAAGGCAGGTTTGGGGCTTCAGTGCCAGTGCTTGGTGGCCACTGATCATCCAGTTGACCTACTGCCTGCCTTGTCGACGCTGTCTCCCATCCAGTATGCAAAGGACATGAGTTAGGCTTTCAAAACAGTGGCTTGTGGCACACAGTGAGTCACACACCTTGGGTGGGGCTGTAGCAAGTGGATGAGGCTGAGTGTGGTTGCAGCGGGAGCAGCTACAGCTGAGGGTTGAGTGGCTGGTGGAAGGTACTGAGATGGGCAGGAAGTGAGGAGGAGCTCACGGAGGACCCACAGAGACCTTCCTAGCTCCTCCAGCCCAAGGAGGAGCTGTGCTGTGGCCTCGGTAAGTTCCTGCTCCGTCCTCCAGCAGGGCAGGTTCTCAAGCCCCTTGGCACTACTGGGCCTGGGAGGGCACTAGGACCTGGCTGTGTCCAGGTTAGTTGTGTTCCCCCACCTCCATGAAAAAAACCTACTCTTCTGGTCTGGATGGACTCACCCTGACCTCCAGACTCCCTGCTTTCTAACTCCTGCAGAGCTTAGGTAGGCCTCCAACCCTCAGCTCTGCTAAGCCTGGTGCTAGGAAGGGTGTAGGTGCTTTGGGGAGGCAGGAAGGAGTGGATGGGGGCACTTGGTGTTCTGCCTGCTGATCCCACCACTCCAGCTTCTCAGGGGCTGGGCTCTGTAGTGAGTGGCTGATGGGCATCTCTGTAGACAAGGGGCTGCACCTGGGTAGAGGACCATAGATGAGGTCTGTGGGCTGTGGCTCACAGGTCCAGGGGTGTGACTTCAGGGACTTCCCCACACCCTGGGTTTAGGCTGCAGTGATTAAAGCCTTGGTGAGGTCGCAGCTGCCCAGGCCATACTCCTCCATCTCCATACTCCTCCATCTCCATAGCTGCTGTCTCTCACTGTGCAGGGGCATGCAGAGCTTCAGGCACTCAGCCCGAGGCAGCAAGGTAGGCACCCCTCTGCAAGGGCAGGGCTGCAAGGCCTGGGGGTTTCCGGCGTGCTGAGTCATAGCCAGGGTGAGTCGCCCACAAGAGTTGAGGGGGCTGCATAAGTGGAGCGGCTGGGACGGGTTGGGGGGTGCCTGATCTCTCAACCACCACCCCGTGCCCTTCTCTTCTGCCCCCAGAGCCCTGCTTCACAGGATGGGGCCACCAGTGCCTGTGTCCCTGCCAGCCCTCTGGGTCCTAGGGTGTTTCTCCCTTGTTTGGCTGTGGGCATTGTGCACAGCCTGCCACAGGTATGTCTATCTTGCCTGCATTTTTTCTGGGCCCTTACCCTCAGTGGCCAAGCCAGAAGTCATTGGAGGCAGACCCGTGTCAGAATCACACCTCCACATGCATGTTCACACTGGGCTTGGGCCAGCAGCTGGCTGCCCCTACCTCTGCCTCTGCCCCCTGGCCTGATGGTCCTCTTGCCTCCAGGAAGCAGGCACAGAGCCACCAGGCAAAACTACAGGACACTATGATGCTGGCAGAAGTGGTAAGTGCCTGCTTGTCCCCGGGCCTAGGGTGGGGCCAACAGGGGACCGACCAGCCTTCCTTGCTCCCAGTCACTGCTGAGAGAGACCCACCTCTGCTCCCTCAGCAAGTCTGACACCAGGCTACATGAGCTGCACCGTGGTACCTGTGGCAGCAAAGGTGAGGTGCCTACCAGCACACATGGGGTGGGGCTGGTTGTAGCTTGGGGCCAAACCTGCTGTCCACCCCTAGTGATCTCTGGCCTGACTTTACCCATAGCCTCAAGGCCTGCCAGCATGGATCTTCTGCACCCACACTGCCTAGAAGTTTCCAGGAGCAGCACCAGGCCACAGGCAGCCCCCTCTGCCTTCCCACCTCAGCAGCTGCCTGGGATCCCTTCTGCCACTGCCATCACACTGTCCATTGGTCCCGAGGCCACCTATTCTAATGTGGGGCTGCCTGCCATCCCCAGAGCTAGCTTGGCTGCCAGCCCTGTGGTACGGGCAGAGACACAGCTGACGACCAGTTGTGACAGGCCAGGGCCTGAGGCCAGACCTGTATTGGCTGAGTATGCCTCCATCCAGAAGCTCAAAGGGACAGATCCAGGTCCCCGAGAGCTACAGCCGGGGAAGGCTAAGGTGATGCCAGCTGCTCAGGTAAAGTGAGCCCAGGTCAGACATGACGGGGGCTGGGCAGGCCCTTGGCAAAGCAGATGATGAGGACCCTGCCCTGGGTCTGCTCCCTCTACAGGTGGACATCCTGTACTCCAGGGTCTGGAAGCCTGAAATCAAGCACTTGGGACCCACCACAGACCACCAGGACCACAAGGGTACAGGAGCATTTCTGGCCCTGCAAAGTGACTTGGCCTATGAGCCCCTCCCTCTTAGGGGCCTGGGCACAGACAGCAGCCCCTTGGAAAATGTGTACGAGAGCATCCGGGATGTGGGCACCCTTGAAGGTCCATAACCCCCCATTCTGCCTGTTAGCTTAAGTGGACATACAGAGAGCACCAAGACCCCTAGGGGAGGTTTGGAGACCCATCTGTCATGAGCGCTCAGTACCTGGATTCCTTCCTCCAACTTGAGCCCCCAGCCCCAGGCTGACTGAGGCCCAACTACTGCCACTGTGCTGAACCGTCCAAGTGCCCTTCCTTCCCCCAAACCTGTGTCCTAATAAATCCCAATCACTGGAGAATGGACATGCATACCTCGAAGCCTGCCCTTGAAAACTGGGAGGACTGGGTGGGGATTCTCTAGATGATTACAGCTATCCCCTTCTGGCCTTTGGAGGGTAGGCTCAAACCCTAATCACCCCCTAGCACCTGAGGCCATCGCGCTGTTCATTTCTGGAGACCCTGGTGGGGCGGAGAGACCAGCTCTTCGCAGTGTGGTTTCCAGGCCTGGGGGTCCACGGGGCAGTGCACCCAGCTGGCAGGTGGACTGCTTGGGGTGGGACTTGAACCCTGAACTCGGCAGGACGGCTCTACCACCAGCCACGAAGGTTACATAAGTCGAAGGAGGTGGGCAGTCGTGCGTTAAAGAATAACCTGTTCCGGGGAGGCCCGTCAAGCAGCCTCGGCCCCTTCCTGGCTCTGGCAGCTCCAAGAGCACGGCCGTCGGGAAAGCCGGCCCTGCCTGGCAGCGGGGAGCACCGGCGAACGGCGCTGGCTGGAGCATGCATGGGGAGCGGCCTGGGCCTCCGCAGGCCCGCACTGGAGCGCCGACCGGACGGGCAGGGCGGGGCCGGGGCGCGGGCCAGCTGGAGCGCAGCGGGCCCCTCCGAGTGTTGATGCCATGCGCCCGCCAATGGGCGCGCGCGCCGGGCGGGCTGGGGCAGGAGGCGTGGCCGACGGGTGGCGCGGCACGGGCGCGGCGGGATCTAGGGCGGGGGTCGGCGGCCCGGCCAGCCCGGCCCGGCCCGGCCCGGGGCCACGACCTGAGAGTAGACCCTCGCCGCTGCAGCTGGGCCGGCTGGCCGGGAGGCCATGGAGTCCGAGCGCCCCCCGGCGCCGAGTCGGGCCTGCGAGCGCCCCCCGCCCCACGGCGCCGGTCGGGACCCTGCGGCCGTGGCCGCCCCGGTCCCGCGTGCGCTGAGGGCCGAGCCACAGTGGCCGAACGCGGAGGGCCCGTGCCAGCACGCCGCTCCCGCGCCAGTCCGCGCGCCGCCGCAGGTACCGGTGGGCGGGTGCGCCGACAAAGTTTCTTTCGCAGCAAAGATGGCGTCGGGGCTGCGCAAACTTTGGGCCCCGAGGGCGTGGCAGTGGGGGGCGGCCGCGTCGACCCGTGCATGTCTCTGGTTTTGGCCAGGCAGAGTCGGGTGGCCGGGGGACGCTTCCCGCCGCCGGGCCGGGGGCGGGGCCGGGGCGGGGCCTCGCGTCCGGCGGGGGCGGGGGCGGGGGCGGGGGCGGGGGCGGGGGCAACCCGGGCGGGAGCTGGGGTCCGGGCCGTGGTCTTCACTGAGTCTCCCGCGTCCGTAGGGCCCGTCCGTGGGCGGCGGCTTTGCGGGCTTGGAGCTCGCACTGCCGCAGGAGCCGCAAGCCGCGAACCTAGGGACTTGGGCGGGGGTGGCGGCGGGGCGGCGGCCGCCTTCGGCGCAGATCCCCGTGCCAACGCAGAGGTGAGCCAGGCTGCTGGTGCCCCGGGGCTGGAGGGGTGTGTGAGCACGTGCTGTGCTCTGGGGGCGGGTGGGGCGCAGATTTCTGCCTTTCCAAGCCTTCCGAGGTGAGGTCAGGGTCCGGGACGAGAAGGTTTCGGTCTCCGGTTGCTCCAGCCCTAAGGGAGTTGAGCAGAAACGATTAGTGTGTTTAGGGGCAGAAGAGAACTGGAACCGGATGGCTGTCAGTTTCTCCGCAGTTAAAAGACTTCACAGTCTGCCCGGGACTGACTGTCCAGGAACCCCTGGGGCTCCTGCTGCCACTTTCCCACCCCTGCGACGCCGGACGCTTTTGCCTGACTGCACAGCAGCGGCGGGCTCGGTCCTGGCCCACTGAAGCCTGAGGACCCTCCTGTGCTTGGAGCCCGGTCTTCCTCTGTCTGCTGCCCACTGCTGGCCGTTCCCACCCTCTTAGGCCTGGCTTAGGCCCCCAGTTGCTGTTGCACAACCTTGGTTAATACAATAATAGGATGGGAGGGCTCGCCCGGACCCCACCATTGAGGCCTCAGACCTCTGCCCAGCACCAGGATCTGAAGGAGACACGGTGGAACAAAGCCCAGGCTTTAGAAAACTCAGACCTCGGGCAGACTGGGCCCTGTTCCTGGCGATTTGGGGCTCTGTAACCCGAGCTGGGGGTGGAGCCAGGCCTCCTCACTAGCCAGGAGTGAGGCAGCTTGGTGCTTGCCAGGTGCCCAGGCCTGCACAAGTACACTGGGCCAAGGGAGGGGCCTAGAGCACTTGCTGGGCCCCACCTCCACCCTGCCCCCATCTCCTCCAGAGCCCCCCCAGGAAAAGCCCGGTTGGACGAGGTCATGGCTGCTGCAGCCCTAACAAGCCTGTCCACCAGCCCCCTCTGTCTGGAGGCCCCAGCGGCAGCCTTCAGCCCAGGTGAGACTCAAGTCTGTGCTCAGGTAGGGCTAGGGTCCTGCAGCCACCCAGCAGCTCTGCCAGGCAAGTGGAGCCCCAAAGCTGCCATGCCACCTTTCAAACATAACTCTTGAGACCTTGTTGGGTGAGTGTCCAGCCACTCTGGGCCTCTCACTGCAGAGCCCCAGACCTGCTTGAGCTGTCCACCTCCACTTTGCAGGGCACTGTTTCCAGCCATGCTGCTGCTTGGCTGTGCTAACACCTTCTGCCCCTTCTTGTGTTGGCTGCCTTCTTCCCAACACCCCCCAGCCAGTTCCTCCTTAGCCAGACCCTCCTCACTATGAGGCTTTCTGCCCACCAAGCTCACAGAGCAGGCGGCAGCTCAGAGTTAGGCATAACAGACCAGCAGGCAGCCGAGTCCACCTGAGGTCCTGAGGGTGGCATGTTCCTGCAGAGCCCAGCCTGGACACCTGGAAGGAGGGTCTGACACGGCCACCAGGCAGCTACAGCAGCAGCAGTAACAGTGGAGACTGGGGCTGCGACCTGGCCAGTGACCAGTCCTCTCCACCCACCCCATCGCCTCCACTGCCCCCTGAGACAGCCCACTTTCTGTTTGGGGAGCCTACCCTGAAGAAGAGAAAGGTGAGCTTGGGGTAACCCCCCAGGGTGGGTTAGAGGAGAGAGCTGCTGCTGACCACAGGCCCCTGTCACCCCAGAGCTCGGTCCAGGTCATGTTCCAGTGCCTGTGGAAGAGCTGTGGGAAGGTGCTGAGCACGGCATCTGGGATGCAGAGACACATCCGCCTGGTGCACCTGGGGTGCGGTGGGGCTGGGGGCCGGGCCTGGGTGGGGTCAGGCCAAGCTAGTGCTTCATCTCCACTCACTGTGTCCCTAGCAGCAGACAGGCGGAGCCAGAGCAGAGCGATGGCGAGGAGGACTTCTACTACACAGAGCTGGACATCGGTGTGGACACACTAACCGACGGGCTGTCCAACCTGACTCCTGTGTCCCCCACTGCCTCAGTGTCACAGGCCTTCCCCCGTCTGGAGCTGCCAGAGCTGCTCAAGCCCCCAGCCCTCCCCAGCCTGCTGCAGCCCCTGGCCCTGGCCCTGGCCCCGCCCCCCACGCTCAGCTCTGTCGCTCCCCAGCAGGTGTGCCACAGTGACCATGCCTACCAGGTGGGTGAGGCCACAGGTGGTAGCTGGGAGCTGGTCTCAGGGCGCTGTGGAGATGAGCAAGGTCCAGGCTGCAGTTCCCCCCAGGACTTCGTGGCACCCATCCACCTGGAGCTGCAGGCCACTGAGGTCCGGGGCTGCACGCCAGCCTTGCCCTCTAAGCTTGGTGCCAATCTAAGGTGTGTTCAGGTGGAGGGCCCAGGTAGGTAGTTACCAGTGGGAAAGGTCCTGGCTGACAACATTGTGTCCCCCCAGGAAGCCCCGGGGCGATGCCAAGAAGTGCCGGAAGGTGTATGGCATGGACCACCGGGACCTGTGGTGCACAGCCTGCCGCTGGAAGAAAGCCTGCCAGCGATTCCTAGACTGAGCCCCATCCACTGGTGCTGCTGCCCAGCTCCCAGCCCAGCCCAAGGCTGGACGCCCTGGGAGTGCCCCCAGGTCTAGGTCTGTGCTGGTTGTGGGGTCTGCTTCCTCATTTGGGAAGGACCAGGTAGTTGTCAATCCTGGACTTCCAGAGATGGGGGCGGGGTCCAGCCACTCAAAGTGCCTCTGAAGAAACCAGCTTTTTGCACTAAAGCCAAACTATAGCGTTGTCCCCTGTGGCCCCAGGGGCACTGCCCTCCCTCCCTGATACCCCACAGATCTGTCAAGGACTTCAGTGGGGCCAGTCTAAGGTGCACTTTGAGGGGTGTCAGGGAGCGAACTGTCCCACCCACACATTAATGTGATGGCTCGAGGGCCCTGGGGCTGATGTTTTACCACGTTCTCAAAGCTCAGGTGTCTCACGTCTGGGCCCTACCAGGTGAGAAGAATTAAACATTTGGGGTTTTTCCAGAAGCTGAGTCTGCCTCTTAGGAGCAAGGAGAGGGATTTGATCCTTATGTTGGGCAGGGCTGGTGAAAGGCCAGTAACAACTCACAGGCGGGGACCACCCTCTGGCCACCCCTTCCCAGGCTGAGGCCAGTGGGGAGAGTGTGGGCTGAAAAACACAGGAGGCACCTGCTTGGAGCAGCAACTTTCCGATTTATTGAAAGTGATCACTTTGCAAGAATGTCTACGCTAATCCCGTCACAGAAAGGAAACCCACAGGCAGGCTGGGAGCACGCCTAGGCAGACAAGAAACTTCGAGACCCACTATAGAGAAGAGAGGGAATCTTGACCTGCCCTGTGGCTACAGCAAAGCAGGACAACAGAGCCGTGATTTCCCACCGACTGATTACAGAAAAACCTCCTCAAATATTAACAGCTTCAATACAAACACAGGTTTATAATAATTAATATAAAGTCAGTATAATATAGATTATCCTCAGAAAAGATCAACAGTCTTCAAACACTGCCTTTTTTTGTCAAATCTGTTTTTGTTGACAGGTTGAAAGCGTGTTGAAAAAATAAATATTTAAGAAGCCCACACACAGCACCCTCAACTACAAGTGGTTCTAAAACGGCTGCATACAAAACACAACATAGGATCTAAAAAATAAAGAGACAACCACCATTAAGTATGGCTTTCATAAGAGTTGTACATGTCACAGAATGAGCCAAAGTAAGATTCTCTTTCATAATATTGCAAAAAGTTCCAGTTTTTGCATTTTCTCAGTTTCTAAAAAGGAAGATGTGCAAAGTTGGAAGCATAGCTGTTCTGTCTGAGTCAGGTCCCTGTCGAGTCCTGGCAGTGTCCTGTTTCCCAAAACCCAGAGTCCAAATGCACAGCCTGGTCAGGATCCAGAGCACAATGCAGAAATCACAGTTTCCCTGCCCCTCAGTAACACCCCCGTACACCAAAATACAAGTACAAACGAAAAAATACAAAATGTGAAATGTAATCTACACATTCTTCCTCTTCATAAAAAAATATTTATTAGTTTGAACATCGATTTAAAAAAAAAAAAGTCACGTTAAAAAAAAAATCTCCATCACATCCGTCTCCCTCCGTGCTTCCGCAGAGGCAGACACGTTCATCTGGGTCTTGGAGAGTACACTCCTATTAGCAAGCAGATGGGACGACAAACCCGCCACACAGAAAACACTTAGGGGAGGGGGCCAGGGCTGGGACCCTCGGTTTCCAGTACAGCACTGGTTTCCAGGAGGTGCCCCCGTGGCACTGGCAGGGAAGCCCCAGGAAGGCCAGCAGAGGTGGTGCAGCAGGGAGCTGGGGGAGAGCGGGACGTCCTGAGTGCAGAGGCAGCGGGGCCTTGTGGGGGCAGACCTGCGCCTGGGCCGACGCCTGAGACGCTTGGGGCTGGTACAAAATCCAGAGACACCGGTAGCAAAGGTCTGGTTTCCAAATGCATTTTATAAGAAAGTAAGTCTGTTTAGAAAAGGCGTTTAAAAAGAGGGAGGAAAGGTACAAAGTTCAGGGAGCCCTCAAAGCAGGCTGGGAAGGCTGGAGGGGCTCAGCCCGGGCTCCCTTGGTAGGACAGCGGGCGACTCTCAAGGGGCTGCTGGCCCTAAGGGGCTCGCAGCCTCCACCGAGGGACAGCGTGCAGCAACCCCCACAACGGGCCAGCAGGGGCCTCCTGTAACTGGGAGACAGTGGCTATTTGAAAAACCAAAAACTTTGACTCCTGTCCCATGGCACAGGCCCTTTAGAACAGCACCACGTCCCCCGTGCGCCAGCCCTGTCCCCCTCAGCAGCAGCAGGTAAGGCAGCCGGCACTCAGGGAATGTTACCAGTGGACTTGTCACACTGGGACCTAAGTTATGTTTTGGTGGAGTTTTCCTTTTTCCACTTAGAAAGAATAGATGTGACACAGTAAAAAAGTTGGTCAAAGCCATTTGGCTTGCGGTCTGGAAAAAGAACTAGAACCCTCCAACTGGCGCTAGCAGTCGGGGCCCTCACGCCCTCCATAGGGCGGGAGAGGAGCCGAAAGTTGCGGGCCTGCGCCGCAGGAGGGTCCCGTCCGGTCCGGCCCGGCCCGTCCCGGTGTCTGTCCCGCAGGCCGAGTGCGGACCTCCAGGCCCCTCAGCTGGCGGCACGCAGCGTGCCCGAATGGGGGCCTTCACTTTCACTCAGGAAAGCACAGGACTGGGGCGAGATCGTTCAAAACTAACACAAGAGGACTTGACAACAAGCTAAAAGAAAAACAACCCCATATAGTTTTGTCAAGTGAGAAAAATAATGCCAAACAAAATACTTTTCTGTAACTACCTCAATCTATCTCTCTGACTACTTAAAAATTTGGTTACCCAGATGGGGAGGTGCAAGCGGCGCACCGCAGCTAGGAGCCCCACCTGCGGCGTTAGCAGCAACAAAGGCCAGAGCTGGCTCCAGCCCGTCCCAGGAAGGGTCAGCAGGAGCCCCAGGCGGAGCCCCGGGGCCCTCGGGGGAGCCGGCGTGGCCCAGGAGGGGCGCCCCCGAGGAGGGGGCGCTGCCGTCCGCCCGGGAGATAGCACCTGGCGCGGGCCGGCCGCTCCGCTCCGTGTTAAGCACCAAAGCCCGGAGGTACGAGGGTCGCAGGGCTCTTCCCACGCGGCCGGACTCCGCAGGCCCCGACGCCCCGAAGCTACGCGCACCCCGCTCGGGCCGCCCGCGCGCCCACCTCGTCCCCCGCCCCTCCCCCACCCGCAGCGTTGCGCCGCCCGGGCCCCCAGCACTGGTTTCCGCGGGGCTCGGCGAAGCGGGCCGGAGGAGGGGCCGCGGCCCGCCCGGCAGAAGACCGCGGGGCGCGCACGGGGCGGGGCGGGACCTAGGAGATCCAAGCGAAGTCCTTGTCCTGCTCGCCGGCCGGGCTGCGAGGCCCCCGCGGCGAGTCCTCGTCGTCCTTGTCGTCCCCCAGCAGCGCGTCCTCATGCGCCAGGCCGACGTCGTCCTCATCCTCCCCCAACTCCTCCTCGCCCTCCGCGCGAGGGTCGTCGGGGTCCTCCAAGTAGGGCCCGTCGCCCGCAAACAGCGCCTCGGGGGAGCCCTCGCCGCCGCCCTGGTCCAGAGGCGGGGCCACGCCGCGGCCCGCACAGTCGGCACAGACGCCGTGGCGCCGCGAGCCGTGCTTGATGCCCACGCTGGCCGCCGACATGAACACGCGGCTGCACACCTTGCACACGTACTTCTTGTCCTTGCTGTGCACCTGGGGGGACAGGGCAGTCAGGGCGCCCAGCCGGGGAGAGGGGCGCAGTTTCTTCCAAGCCCTGAGGGGCGGGGAGGAGGGACAGTCCATGGCAGGGTCAAGGGGAGCCAGGTCTGCTCAGACCCCCCAGCCCACATGTGCAGAATTACAGGTGGCACCAAATAGCGGCGTTCAAAGGAAATGTCCACCAGGGGCAACAGTGTCCTCACCCACAGCCTCCGGAAGCCCCTTTCTCCTAGTTGGGCCGGATTGAAGTGGGACCCCTCCCACGCCCTTCCACAGGCCCCCCAGGTGACCCCTGCTCCCTCTGCCAGCGCAGGCACCTGAGGCAGAGCTGACGGAGCAGCTTCTGTGCCAGGCCTGCCACCCTTGGCTTGGGGCCCAGGGAGCGGGCCTGGCTACCCAGGTGGGAGCGAAACAGAGGGAAGATCCCGCTGGCTTAGGCCTAGATGCCCAGGGCAAGGGTGGGGAGACCCCCAGCTGCAGTCAGAAGTTGGGTCCTGCCTGCGTCTTGGTTCTCGGGCACAGCGAGTGAAGGATGGAGGTAGGGGGGAGCCAGGAGCAGGTGGGTTGGGGGCTGGCAGCCAGACTGGTGAGTCCCCTCCCTCGCCTCCTGACCCTGCTTCCCCCCTGGGTGAAAAAGTGCAAGTTTTACAGTCAGGATGCCTCAAGGTCAACTAGAGATGAGGACAGGTCAGCAGTTAAAGCCAGGGCAGGAGGCACGGGGCCAGGGAGGGACAGCAACGTGGCCCCCAGCCCAAGGCTGTGCCCAGCAGGGAGGGAAATCATCCAGAGTGGCCTCAAGAGGCAGGACTCGAAGGTCCTGAGCTCCAGCAGGGTCTGGACAAAGAGATACACACTTGGGCCAGGTGGGCATCTGCTGAAGGCAGGTGCCTGTTGCCTGGTGGGGAGCCAGACCTCAGAGACATGGCAGGGACAGACCAAGGTACTGGCTTCCCTCCGTTTCCCAGGTGCCCTCGAGCACCTCCCCAACCAGCCTGAGGAGCCCTGGGGCACTGGTCCCTGCTGTGCCCTTCTACACACATTCAAGTCCTGGCCTTGTCCTCCAGAGACCCAGGCCAGTGGGCCCCAGGCCCCCAGGGTCCCTTTGGCTTCTGTCTATCCAAGGGGCACCACAGGAGTGGGCTGCAGGTTGCGCACCAGCTGTGGGCTCTGCTCTCTCCCACTTTGCACTCCAGTTCTCCTCTGTGAGCAGTGAACACTGAGAACCCCACCAGTCCCTGCTACAGGGAAGGTACCTCCACTTGCACAGACCTCCAGGCAAGCGGCCACCATGCTCCTGGCTGGGACCTCAGGAGTTACCTCTCACTGTCCTTTGCCTACCCAGGACAGCCTGTCCTCTGGAACCTGCCCTTCTTGAAGCTTGGTACCCAGGGCCCTGTCTTCACATTCTTTTGTTGCCTTTTTTTTGCTGTTTTAAACTGATCTTCCCTCTGTTTCCTGCCATAAGAAAAGTAAGAGCAGTCTCAGCAAAAACTGCTCCCAAAGAGGATGATCAGGCAGGAGAAGGCGCAGGAGGGGCTGCAGGAGCCAGTGTCTCCCCAAGAACCCTTGTGGCCTGGGCAGTGTAGGATGCTCAGGAAGTGACGGGTGTCTTGGGGAGCCTCGTGCCAGGACCAGATGGTCAGGCATCACTTGTCCTGACAGACACAGGCTTAGGAAGGAACTGAGAGGGAAGGATGCTGGTTGCCATGGCAACCATCACCCCCAGTGGGGGTGGTTGTAGAGCAGGGGCTGATGGTCCACCCTATCAGAACTGGCCAGCTCCCAGCCGCCAGGTCCCTAGCCATAGAGATACTGGAGGGGTTGCCATGTACCAGGGAAGAGATCACATGCAGTGCCCGAGAAGCTGTGATGCAAGTGGAGGCTTGGCTGGGACTCTGACAAACAGGGCTCCCCTTCTCAGGGTCAGGCACCCCAAGAGAAGCTACACACAGAAACTGTTCTTAGAAAAAGGCAAACCCCAAATGTTTAAGTGCAGTTTTCTAGGAGTTAAGACTCGGAAGCCCAGCCATGAGTTCCAAGGTAAACATCCAGGTGTTACCCAAGGTGGAGAACAGGACTCTCACATGGGTCCAGATGTTTACTGCAACATTAATGTAGCTTTGTTTAAGAAAATCCTGGGCTGGGGATATAGCTCAGTGGTACAGCACCTGCCTGGCAAGTGCAAGGCTGTGTTTGATTCCCGGTACAAAAAAAAAAATCCTATCAACTGCCATCACTTAGCCTGCTCAGCCCCTATCAGTGTGAAAAGCAAGGTCTAATTCTCCCTGGGTAGGAAAAATGTAGAAATAGGTGTGTATGTCCCTTCAAGGTTTTATAAGTTGGTCTGTGAAATCATCTTTGGCTTATTAATTGAATTAAACAAGAGAAATACAACTAGAGAATAAGTTCTAAAACCCACTCCCTAGACCTCAGGGGCTCCGAGTGGCTGTGGATCTGTCCTTGGTCTGTCTTTTGTGTGTCCTGGGCCCTTCCTGCTCCCTGTGTCCCCACCTCACAGTATGACACACACATAGGAAACCAGGGATGCAGCCCCTGGGCAGTGCCCACGCCTGCCTGGCCTTGGTAATCTATCCACCCGGGTGCCCTCCTGCTGCCTCTTGGGGCAAACCTGCCTCCTTTGTACAGCTTTATCCTTCAGCCCTTGTTACCTAACAGCCACCTGCAGGTGCTAAGCTTGTGCCTGCTGCAGGGCACAAGCAGGCCGACAATGGGGCAAAGTCGATACCGACAGCAGGTGGGCAGTGGTGACAGGTGACCTTCTGCACCCAGGTTTTTTTTTTTTTTTTTTTTGGTCTTTTTGAGACAGAGTCTCACTATGCAGTTCAGGTTGGCCTTGAGCTCACTTCGTAGTCCAGGCTGGTCTCGAACTTGCAATGATCCTCCTACCTCAGCCTCCCAAGTGCTGGGATTACAGGCATGTGCTACCACGCCCGGCTGCCCCCAGTTCTGAGTGCAGCCGTGGGAGGCCCCGCCACGTGGCTGCCACTCTTCCCACCTGCTCCATCTCCCACCCCCACAGAGCGGGCCTTGCTTCTGGGTGTCCAGCACCACCTGGTCCCGTGCTGCCCACACTCACCAGAGTGTGCCGCTTCATGTGCTCGCGCCGCGTGAACTTCTTCCCGCAGATCTCACACGGGTAGGGCCGCTCCCCCGTGTGCGAGCGCATGTGCCGCTTGAGGATGCACTGGTGCATGGCCGAGAAGCTGCAATAGGGGCACTTGAACTTCTTCCTGATCACCGTGAATTCATTCACTGAAAAACAGCAGTGGAGGTGTCAGGGTTCAGCCGGCCCCTCCACTCCCACACCACGGTCTACTCACTGCCACAGGGCCCTGCAGCCTGAGCCCAGGGAGGAGGCCCCAGGGCTGCGTCCCAACCAAGGAGAGCTGGGCCCTGGCAACCTGCACAAGCTGGCTCGGTCCTGCCCAGACCTCCCTGTGCCCTCAGATCCCACACATGCATAGGATCGGCACCAGGCACACAGACAAGTCAGCCAGAGCCTCTGGGAGGCGGACGAGAGAGCTGGTATCAAGTATGGCACAGGTGCAGCAGGCCACAGGGGAAGAAGACACTGCCTGCCGGGGAGCCCCTGAGTTTACCCCATGCTGTCCTGCCGACACCTCCTAGGGTAAGGGCAGCCTGCAGCCAGCTTCAGCAACTCAGCATGCCCTGAGGTGGCCCAGTCCTTCTGCACTGCTGAGGCCCCTACTAATGGGCTGGTGCCGAGCAGCCCAAGGACACCGGGCCTGGACACCTGCAGGTCCTGGCAGCACCAATGGACCACAAGGTCTCCCGTGCCCCCAGCCCAGGGACAAGCACTCGGTGTAAGAATCAGAGGCTCCAGATCACCCTGAGCTGGCGCCGGGTCACAGGGACATCACAGTTCACAGCCAACAGCCCTCACCAAACACAGTGCTGTTTCTGTGCTTGTAAGAGGGACATCAAGTCTCCGCGAGGGCTGAGAATGTGGTCCTCCTGGCCCTTCCATCAGATGGAAGCCATTTCCAATGAAACCCATCACTAGAGAAAATTGTGTCTCCACCACATTGTGTGCACACACACATCTATGTCCTCCCAGAACTGGAGTTAAATGTGTACACTATGTGAAACATAACACAACACAGTGAGACCTCTTTGTAATGCTACATGAGTTTTTTATTTTGTTTTTGAGTTTTTCTTGGTACCAGAAATCGAACTCAGGACCTCATACTTGCCAGGCAGGCTCTGTGCCGTTGAGCTATATCCCTGGCCCAATGCAATGGTTTTTTTGTTTTGTTTTGTTTTGTTTTGGTTTTTGGTTTTTTTGCAGCACCTGGGATTGAACTCGTAATCTCACGCCTGCCAGACAGGCACTTAAGCCACTGAGCCAAACTCCTGGCCCTCCAATGCAATGTTTTTGTGGTTGGTTTGCTTTGCTATTTGTTTTTGCAATAATACTAGGGATTGAACCCAGAGCCTACATGCTGAACTACATCACCACCAGTCCTTTTCTTTCTTTCTTTCTTTCTTTCTTTCTTTTTCTTTTTCTTGTACCAGGGATCAAGCTCACTATCTCACGCTTGCCAGGCAGGCACTTGTGCACTGAGCTAAATCTCTGACACACCAGTCCTTTTCTTTTTCTTTTCAAGACAGGGTCTCACTATAAGGTTCAGGAGCTGGACTTGAACTCAGTATGTATGTAGCCATTGCTGGCCTCAAACTCACAGCAATCCACCTGCCTCAGCCTCTTGAGTGCTGGGACTGCAGGTGTGTGCCACCATGCCCAACCCTAGCCCTTTTCTTATTTTTTCACTTTTGAGACTTTTTTTTTTTTTTTTTTTTTGTGGCACCAGGGATTGAACTTACAACCTCGAGCCTGTCAGACAGGCGCTTAAGTCACTGAGCCAAACTCCCGGCCCTGGTTTTTTGAGGCAGGGTTGCACTGTGTAGTTCAGGCTGGCCTTGCGCGTGCGTTGTAGCCCAAGCCAGCCTCGAACTCACAACGCTCCTACCTCAGCCTCCCGAGTGTTGGGATTAAAGGTGTGTGCCGCCACGCCTGGCTAGGCAGATATTCTTGCTAAATCAAACTTGGGATCCTCCTACCTCAGCTTCCCAGAGTGCTGGGATTATGGGTATGGACCCAACTACAATACCTTTTTTTTTTTTTTTTTTTTTTTTTTTTTTGTGGCACCGGACATTGAACTCACAACCTCACACCTACCAGGCAGGCGCTTAAGCCACTGAGCCAAACTCCCGACCCTAGTTTTTTGAGACAGGGTCACACTAGGTAGCTCAGGCTGGCCTTGCTCGTGCTGTAGCCCAAGCCAGCCTCAAACTCACAACGCTCCTCCTGCCTCAGCCTCCCAAGTGCTGGGATTAAAGGCATGCGCCACCACGCCTGACTGCAATGCCATATTTTCTGACCACATAGTCATGTAAATGTTTCAATTAACTTATTACAGAGCCCACTGTTGAACATTTGCTTTCATGTTCTCCCTTTGAGAGTACCACTTCAGCTTGGTCTCCGCACCATTGACCCTGCACATCCCTAGAGAAGGGCCCGAGAGTGGGCCAGCCACCTGCCTGTGACTGCTGCTTCCTGTGCGATCCTAGGCCACTCACGCCCTGTGCAAGGAGGCTCTGCATGGCGACCGGGCCCCTGCAGGTCCCACTCATTCTGTGCGTCCACGGTGGGCAGAGCGGGAGGGGCCGGCCTGCACAGCTTGGTGGCAGTGACGGCCTGGCAGGTGTGCATGCCTGAGGCCCCCCACCCCTGGCTGCATGCACTCAGCCACACCCACACCACTCCGGGAGCTCCCACGATGGGGAGCCTCAGCTGGGCCTAGCCTTCCCTAGCATCTAGGGCACCTGGCTCAGAGCCGTTGTCCTCTTTGCAGCCGCGTGGCTCCTGTCCCTTCTCCCTTCTCAAAGATGCCACACTCTAGGAAGGGAAGGAAACCCAGGAACTGGTTTCTACATGCTTTGACTTAAAACAACTTTGGGAGCAACATATTTACAGTTTCTGTACTGGATCTATAAACATGAAAGTTCAAATTTTGAATTGCCGACGGGCACGGTGGCACATGCCTATAATTCCAGCACTCTGGAGGCTGAGGCAGGAGGATCACTGTGAGTTCAAGGCCAGCCTGAACTGCATAGCAAAACCCTGTCTCAAAAAGATAATCAATAAATAAATATAATAAAATTTTTAATTACCACATATGTTAGCCTCCTCTGTTGATTCAGGCCTGCATGCCAAATACTTATCTCTATACACTTTTTCTTTTGGCGGGTGGTAACCGGGAACCACATTTTTTCTTAAAAAATAATTTAGAACAGATGTGTAGTAGCCCATCTGTGTTGTGCACCTGTGGTCCTGGCCACTTGGGAAGTTGAGGCAAGAGGATCACCCAAGTTCAAGGCCAGCCCAGGCCAGTTAGCAAGACCTAGTCTCAAAATAAAATTTAAAAAGGGCTGGGGTGTGGCTCAGTGGTGGTGGCAGAGCGCCTGCATGGCATGGTTGAGGCCCAGGATTCAATCCCGCTACTAAAGAAACTAAAACCTGCACATCTGAAGCTGTCCTCCAGTGACACATTTTGCTATTTTCTGTCACAACCGTAACAAAACTCAGAACACACACTAGGTCTTGCAGTGCTGGTGCAGGGAGACACAGCACAGGTGGCTGGAAGCGCATCCCCGCTCTCCGCCCGCATCTTTCTGCAGCCTTCTCAGCTCTGTCTTAGGAAGACATCTTTGAGACCCTTCATTTAACCACACCTGCGATGACTTCCTGAACAGATAAGATCAGTCACTGGTTCCAGGAGTCAGGACCGGGTTGGGGGGCTCACACGCGTCCACTGCATTCAACTCACAGCTGGGATGCCTGAGGGAGATTCCTGGGGGTGGCTGCTGGTGCCGCAACTGGCGGGGGTGGTGCTGGTGGCACTGCGGCAGGGTCCAGGGCCCACTGAGCAGCACTGGCCCACCAGCTATGATCTAAGCAGTTTCTCACTGGAAACAACTAGCAGCACCTGTCATTGTGTCTGGAGCTGCAGTCTGTGTGTCCCACGGAGTTTCCACAGGACACGGTGCCCAGTCTGTGTATCCCACAGTCGTGTCTCGGTTCCTAATCCCCAGGCGATGGCGGAGGGAGGTAGGGTGGTTAGGACAGGGCAGAGCCCTTTGACTGCTGGGCACAGGACCCTGGGTTTGAGCCCAGCACCTTAATAAGCTCAAAGTGGCGAGGTCCAAGAGCTGGGCCCTGGGGGACAGGTCGTGTAGTCACTCACTTCCAAGGGCCCAGCTCCCAGGTAGGGAAGTGGTTCGGCCCCGCCCACTCCCCGGCTGTCTGCCTTTGCTCCTCAACAGTGAAATGGGGAGCCACAGGAAGATTCCAGGCCAGGGCTGGTGGTTCATCCCTATAACGCCAGCACTTCAGAGGCTGAGGCAGGAGGATTGGTGCAAGTTCAAGGCCAGCCTAAACTACATAGTGAGTTCAAGGCCAGCTTGGACTGCATAGCAAGACCCTGTCTCAAAATACAAAAATAAACAAATAAAGTTTAAAAGGGCTGGGGATGTAGCTCAGTGGTAGAACATCCATGGATTCAGTCCCCAGTACAGCAAAACAAACAAAACACCTCTTTCGTGATAGTGCAAGTGAATCGCCCAGCTCTGCCAGGTTTGCCGCCATGAGCAAAGGGAGGCTTCCTCAAAAGGGTGGCTGTGCGCCATTTCCAGAGTCTTCAGTCAGGCAAGCATGTCCAATTGTAATTTTCCAAAGACTAGACTCCCGGTGCATGTCGGAAGTGAATCCAAACGTAAACCCTAGCAGACGCGCACCTGCAGCACCCTCACCTGCCAGGTGGCCATGACCCCATTCGCTCCCTTGCAGAGGCACGCGCGTCGGGTGAGGCCGACGGTGCCGCCCTGTGATGGCCCACTGGGTCTGGGACCCAGCCTGGGCCGGTGGCATCAGCCGGGCTGGGCAGATTCCCTGCTCCAGTACCTCTTGAGGGACTCGCTGACAAAGCTGTCGCATGTGGGAGGTTCCCTAGGACAGGTTACACAGGTAACCCCAGTCTCCTCAGCAAACCCTAGAATTCTCCACTCCTCTCCCTTTTCGCTTCTCCCTGATAAACTGTATTTTCTCCCCCCAGCCCGACCCCAGTACCAGGGACTGAACTCACAACCTTGTGTCTGACAGGCAGGCACATAAGCCACTGAGCCAAACTCCCGGCCCTATTTTTTTCAAGACAGGGTCACACTATGTAGCTCGGGATGGCCTTGCTCACGTTGTAGCCCAAGCCAGCCTCAAACTCACAACGCTCCTCCTACCTCAGCCTCCCTAGTGCTGGGATTAAAGGCGTGCATGCGCCACCACGCCTGGCAGATAAACTGTATTTTCAAGGAATCTTCCTGTTCCCTACAACACGTTGTGTCTTAGCATAAGGTGGTTTATAGTATTCTCATTATCTTCCAATATCTGTAAGATCTGTAGTAATGAGCTTTCTATAACTATTATTGGCAACGGTGTTTTCCATTTTTACTGACTTTTTTTTTTTTTTTTTTGGTGGTACTGGGGATCGAACTCACAACCTCGCGCCTGTCAGACAGGTGCTTAAGTCACTGAGCCAAACTCCCGGCCCTAGGTTTTGTTTTGTTTTGTTTTGTTTATTGACTTTTGATGGGAGTTTGTCAGCCTGCCTTTGTGGCTGGACATATTTTCTGTCATTTTTGTGTGTCTGCTCTCTCCCTCTCCCTCTTTCTTCCACCAACACTGAGGATTGAACCCAAACCTTTTGCACTGTGCGACATCCCCAGTCCTTTTTTATTTTGAGGGTCTTGCTAACTTGCCTACACTGGCCTGGAACCCTCAGTCTTCCTGCCTCAGCCTCCCAGAGTGCTGGGATTACAGGTGTGTGCCCCGCACCCCAATCCTTTACACTAATGCCTGCTCTTTCTTCACATTTAATTTGCTATTATTTTTCTCACTTTTTTTCATAATTTTTAGAGCATCATTATTATATTCTTGGTGGGGAGTTGGTGCACTCACCACTCCACAGAGAAATTCAGAATCTCCCTTCTTTCCTAATAAAGACAATGAGAGCTGCACACATGTGTTAGACTCGCTTTGACATGGCATCTTTCCATTGTCATTCAGATCAGAATTTTCTGTAAGTTCCATGTGACTCTTGAGGCGCTTACGAAGGATGAGTGTGCTGGCTCCTGTTGCCGATTCTGACTTCAGCTTGCTAAGGTCAAAGAGCAGCTCTCGAAGTCAGCCTTGGCTATGCGCTGCTCCACAGCCTTTCCTGCCCATCTTGGGGAAGTTTCCTGTGCTGAGTGTGGTGGTGTGAAGCTGCACGTCACCAGCCGGGAAGTGTGAACACAGACAGGAGACTGAAACATCACCAAGTTCAATCCAGAGATATGGAAGAGTAACATCT
Organism: Dasyprocta punctata; assembly: GCA_004363535.1. Lineage (NCBI taxonomy): Eukaryota > Metazoa > Chordata > Mammalia > Rodentia > Dasyproctidae > Dasyprocta > Dasyprocta punctata. The sequence goes on from RJWM01010120.1 coordinate 32,999, forward strand.
GGCCATGACATGTTCCTCCAGAGACACAAGGTTAATATGTTCACATCTCCTCTGTTCCTGAGTTGCTAGCTGTTCTATTAGACTTTGCTATCTTCTCTTTTAGTTCCTCCAGCATTAGTTTCACAGGTTAAAGACTGAGCTACTACTAGAAGCGCACGTAGCAAGGCTGTTCCACTCACTATGGAGCAGACCCTCTTATCGAAGTGCAATTCCCTAAAGACTTCTTCAAAAAGTTTATTCTGATTGCCCAGCATGGTGGAGCATAACAGTAATCCCAGCATTTGGGAGGCTGAGGCAGAAGGATCACAAATTGGAAGCCAGGCTGGACTACAGAGTGAGTTCAAGGCCAGCCTGCACTGCACGGTGAGACCCTGTCTTAAAATAAACAAACAAACTAACAAACATTTCACAGATCTCATTCTCTTGAAATCTTGAAATTCTGCCTTTTAACCTGTCTTGCCTATCATCTCCTCACTTTTCTTGGTGATGCTGGAGACCTCCAAGACCCTGTCTGATAGCTGTAGTATCTGTCCTCACCCCTGGCTTGGCTCAGGCTCTGGGCCCTGTTATTCTGCACACACTGCACCCTACCTCAGGTGCCGGATACCACCAGCCACCAGTGGGAAAGCAGGGTCCTTCCAACAGCGTCACCTTTCTCCAAAGACAGCTAAGGTGGTGGCTTTCATGAGCTGTCCCGCCTCTGGCAAGCCAACAGATCCTGGTGAAACCCTGATCCTGTGGAGGCCTCACCTGAGGGCTGGCCTGGCCCAGCCACAAGTTGTTACAGTGTATGTGTGTGTTGTTTCTGGAGTACTGGGGATTGAACCCAGGGTGTTCACACTGGGCTAAGCCTCAGGCTTTTTTTTTTTTTTTTGGAGACAGGGTCTTGCTAAATTGCCCAAATTGGGCTTGAACTTGTGATCCTCCTGCCTCAGCCTCCCAGAGTGCTGGGATTACAAGTGTGTGTCATCACACCTGGCTTGGTTTTGTTGTATGTGTTTGTGTGGTTTGAATTTTTTTATGGTTTTGTGTTTTTATCTTTTTTAATCGTTATTTTGAGGGAGGACGACTTTTTTCAAGTAGTTTTTGCTTATACTAGCTAGCCATGACTGAAACTAGCAATTCAAAGAGTTTTCTTCCTTTTTGTTTTCTTTTTGGTACCAGGGATTGAACTCATGACCTTGCGCTTGCCAGGAAGACACTTGCACCAATGAGCTAGACCCCCAGCCCCTCAAAGAGTTCTATTCAGATGCATTTCTTTAAAATAAACTAATGCCAAACTGACAGTGATCAAAACTGCATCATTCATTTAAAACATAATTTAAACTAATAAATCTACATCCCCCAGTGAGAAGTCTTAATCTCCATAAATGCACACTCTGCCGCTGTCACACTGGTTCACACCACTTGCGTGGCCACTTCCATGTTTTACGATGATGGTACAAACACTAAGAAGCCCAAAGTTCCTTTTAAACAAGGAGCAAGTTCAGTGGCAGTTAACAGACCTAAGAAAGAACAATCCTTTGATTACTGAAATTCTGTTTTCAAGAGAGATTAATGTTACATGCTGATAATTAAAAAAAAAAAAAAAAAAAAACTTTGAAGCCAATCCCTGAGTCATAATATTTTAATGAAATGTCTCAGTAAACTATTAGCAAAATTAAGAGATGAGAGCTGGGCGTGGTGGTGCACGCCTTTAATCCCAGCACTCGGGAGGCTGAGGTAGGAGGAGCGTTGTGAGTTCGAGGCCAGCTTGGGCTACAACGCGAGCACAAGGCTGGCCTGAGCTACATAGTGCGACCCTGCCTCAAAAAACCAGGTCTGGGAGTTTGGCTCAGTGCCTTAAGCGCCTGCCCTGGCAGGCGCGAGGTTGTGAGTTCAATCCCCGGTGCCGCAAAAAAAAAAAAAAAAAAAAAGAATGAGGTCTCTGAGAAGCATGTCAAAGGTTCCCATGCTGGATGGCCCCAGGGTGGTAGGGGAAATAACGGAAGAACTGAGAAAGATGTCAACAATTTAGTCTCAGAATATTTCCTATATCTTGATCATTTCCTCTACCATGAACCCATTTCTTTCAGGGTCTCTGGCATCTGTCTAAAACTTGAAAATGTTTTTAAAAAATCAACCAAACCAACACCCCCTGGGTCTCCAAAGGGCAGCTCTGCATGTGGGTCCCCCGGCAGTCGCCCCCTACCACTCAGACCAGCAACAAGCCAGCTGCCCCCCCGCTGCTCAGAGCCCGAACTCCTGGCCTAAGCAGACCCATCAGGGAGGCCAGCTGACCTGACAGGTCTTCCCTTACCCAGTGGCCTTAGAGAAAGGCAGGTGTGCTCGTTACCACAGCTCTTCACAGCGCAAGATGGTCAGGACACACAGCGGCCCTGCACAGGCAAAATCTGCTTAGGTCGCCCACCATCCAGTTTTAGGAACTGGTGGGTTTTTGTGATTTTTTTTGTCATTGTTGTTGTTGTTATTGTTTTGTTTTACTTATTTTTTGAGACAGAGTCTCACTGTATAGTCTAAGCTAGTTTTAAGCTCACTAGGCAGTCCAGGCTGGCCTTGAACTTATGGCAATCCTCATGCCTCAGCCTCCAAAGTGCTGGGATTACAGGCATGTAACACATCCTGTTCAAATCAAATGTCTTTATATTGGGGGAGGAAAAAAAACTCTCAAAAAAAAGGAGAATTTTTTTTAAAAAATATGAACACTTTACTATGTTGCCCAGGCTGGTTTTAAACTCAAGCGTTTAACTGATCCTCCCGCCTCAGCCTCCCAATATCTCTGAGAAATGTCTTAAATAAAATGTAAAACAATGTAACTTCATTCTTGTGGCTGAAGAATGAGCTGAGCTGGAGACAGGACTAGGAAGAACCGAAGGCTACAACTGCTTCTCCGCTCATCAGACACACCTGGGCAGGGGGTCCCAGGCGCTGAGCCCGTGGGGACCTCCTCACCGCCGAATAAGAGAAGCAGTGCTGCACCCACAGCGCGCGTTCCGGGCCGCATCAGGCCTGGTGGCTGCCTCACACCTCACCTGGACTGGTGCAGGCGGCCTCCCCGAGCCATCCTGGGGCTCTGAGCAGGAGGAGGGTGGCAGTCTCAGCTCTGCTGCCGGGCTTGGGGAGGTGGGAAGTGCGGCTCACCTTGAGGAAGAACGCCAGCTGCGGGCCTTCAGAGTCCCGGAAGGTGACAGCTGGCCGGGAAGTGCAGGATCCTGTTGGAGGCTGCGGTGGGTACACTGATTCGATGGCCAATCCCAGCCAGGGGGGTGCTTCCCACCAGTCTTGTCTGTGGTGGCTTTCTCCAGGAGCAAATGATTTCAGCAGAGACTTTCAGTGCTGAAAGCCGAGGCTGGCGACCTGCAGTCCTGGCCTTGGGGCCGATCTTCTGACAAGTTCTCCAGGTACCTCAGCTGAATGACGTCCAGCAATATCGTAACAAGCGCCCGTTGGAATTCCAGTATCAATTCAGGATCAAGTGAAAGCCCTTTGATTTCTTGTAACAAAGCAATAAGCAAATGTTCTGTAAGCCAAAAGAGAAAAAAGCTACAGACCTTCACCACCACATGCTCCAGGATGTCCAGGCCTCTCCTGTGGCCACGATGTGGAAGAGGAAGGGTCCACGGCAGCTGGCTGAGGCGCCAGGGCCGCCTCACCAGCAAAAGTTAGTGTTGACAGCCAGGCGTCACCTCGAGAACTGCAGAGAGGGAGCTGTCCGGCCACGGCTGTGCTCGGGTGACACACATGACGCAACGTGCCTCAGTCTCAAGGCGTCACGGCCTCCCGGACCCACATCAGCTGGGCCCCGTCCACCTGCTCACAGGAAAGTCTCTGCGTTCCTGTTTCCAGTGCCACAGAGGCCACTGGATGTCCAGGGTCCAGGACGGACACACCTCGTGTCACAGAGCCATGTTCTGAGTTGCAAATGAGACTCTTCCTCGTCTCTATTCAGTGAACAATGACCACAGACTTACAAATGAATCAACAAAGTAAAAGAGGACCAAGTTAAACTGAATTAAAAGGAAAAAAGTTTTCTTTCTTTTTTTTTTTTACAGCACCAGGGATCAAACTCACAACTTCAGGCCCACCAGACAGGTGCTTAAGCCATTGAGCCAAACTCCTGGCCCTAGTTTTTTGAGGCAGGGTCGCACTATGTAGCTCAGGCCAGCCTTGTGCTCACGTTGTAGCCCAAGTCAGTCTCAAACTCACAACGCTCCTCCTACCTCAGCCTCCCGAATGCTGGGATTAAAGGCGTGCGCCACCACGCCCAGCAGAAAAAAGTTTTCTGATGATGCAGTCAGAAGACTGATGAGCCAGGGGTGAAACTACCATTCATTGAATTCATAGCCAAGTCAGTGTTATTAGTCTTAGGAAAATAAGGAAATTAATGCCACTTTTCTAGAATGTTCCAGAGTCATCCAGAAAGAACCTCTAAGGATCAGCTAGCTATTCTATACTGTTTGCACACTGCCGCCAGACCCATACCACACACACCAACACAGTACACAAGTGACCAACAAGAATCCAGAACCACGCTGCCCCTGCTCCAGTGACGTCCTGCCTGCTGGGCAGTGTGCTCTCCCGGAGTTCTAACCAAAATCACAGCCTTAGACAAAGCTCATCGGGGCAACCAGGATGTGGAGGTCACAAACCCAACATCGAGCCAGGCCTGGGCTCAGCAACCAGGACGTAGGGGTCGCCATCTCGCCCAAGCCGAGGCTTTGGCTTCCTTTCTTCTCCATGAAGGGCGTGCACTGTCCTCCTTCCTCCAAACACACTCAGCGTCCCCAGCTGCGCAGTCCAGCTGCTTCCGAGGAGGCTCCTGTGGCTCTGGGCTGACTTCCAGGATTCGACCTGGCAAGGGGCTGAGCCAGCATGGGGCGCACGGGGGTCCACAGACCCTGAGCAGCTGCCCTCCTGCGCCGCCCCCAACATGGACCATGGCCCAGCCCGAGCGCTCCTGCCAACCGGGCCCTTCCAGGAGCCAGGAGACGGACCGGGCCAAGCTCTGGTGGGCCTGACGCAGCTTCTCCGCGTGACAGAGAGAAGACCATGTGCTCCAAGGCTGGGTCTGGTGTGGTGTGTGTGCGCGCTGCCTCCACCACCCATGTCACGACGGCCACTCACCCCAGGCCACGGCCCCTGCCGCCTGCAGTGTGGCCCCCAATCTGCTGGCGAGGATGCTTGCTGCGAGGAGGTGGCCCTCAAACCCTGGAAAGCAGGGCTTACTCCTAGATTTCTCCTGTCTTCATTTCAGAAACAGGCTGATGTCACTCAGCACACCATGTTTCACAGGAACCCGCTCCTCTGATGAGCTGACGACTCTTCTACCCACCAGGCAGGTTCATCTCCACACACGGCAAAGTCACCTGGGCCAAGCCTGGCCAGTGGAAGGATGAGTCTGCCAACTGCTAACCCTATTAATGAGGAAGCAAATTCTTATGAAAAGAGTAGAAAACTTAGGATATCAAAAGCTGGAAGGTTAAAACACTATGGAAATAACAAATTACCACAACCCACTGACTTCACTGGGAATTAGTCACAGGCAGCCTGAAAACAGAACGCAATGGGACTTTGGGTCCTTTTTGGAGTGCAGAGGCCTGTGACGTGTGCTGCACCCCGTGGCACCCCAGGACGGCAGCGCTTGCTGCCAGCCTGACATGGCGAACCGCACACAGTGGCACAGTAGCATGGAGAAGTGCCGAGAAGACGGTGTCAACCTCACCCACAACCCAGCTGCAGCACGCCTGGTACGAGGACCCCAGGATGCAGGGTCTGGCACTAGAGACCAGCACAGGGTGGCAATGGGCAGGCTGACCTGCAGCCTTGCGTGGCAGAGCCAGCGTTTGTAGCTGTGACCCCGTCTACACACAGTGCCCAGCACAGATGTACCAAAGGCCTGTGGACAGCACCTGTGTCCAGGGTGAGGGCTGCCAAGTGCAGAGACTACAGAAGAGCACAAATAATTCATTTCCTATCATTTCCAAAACCATTCCCGATGATGGTAAGCACCAAGTCAATAATGAGTTGCTGCTGGTCCCCGCCTGAAGGAGTCTGCACCGTGGACATCAAGCCCAGCCTGCAGGTGGAAGTGGAGGGGCCCAGGCCTCAGTGCTGGGTCTCCCTCACCACCTTCCACACTTCCCACAAAGCTCATGCACTCTCAGAACCCCCTGCTCTACGAATTCCAGGCACCCCAAATTCCTTGGAACCACCTCCATGAACTGTCCAGGTCCCTGGTTGCTTGAAAAGTCCAACTGCTATAATCAGTCCAGTCGAACATCCAAGAGGGGAAGAAGCTGACACTTGGAAATGTCTGTCACACGCACTTTGCCTGGACTAAACGACATTCCCCAAATGCTGTTTTGCTTTAAATTCACAACAGCTGTGTAGGTGGCACTCTCCCCATTTCTCAGATGTGGGAAACGAGGCCTGAAGATGCTCTTCAGTCACACTCGATGCCAGCACCTGTGGACTGTGAAACACCCCGCCCAGCCAGTCTGGTCCCCAGGCAGCAGCTCTTACCCAGACACAGAAAGGAAGAGAACGCAAGTGCTGGTTCTCACTTTTAGTCTTTATTACCCGATTTGCATAACTCCTCACGCCACTAAAAATCTCAAAAGAATATTTTAGTGCTCATAAAAACCAAACTATAAAAATATTCTTTTAAAACAGCGAAAACTAACACAAAGACACATCTCCCAAAGCCCCAACATCAGATGACTGGCAGGTAGGACCAGGCAACTCCGCTCGCCATGGGCTGGGTCCCAGCCCACCTGGGACAGGCACCTCTCACCCCTGCTCAGTGCCCCAGGGCGGGGTCACCATGCACATGGTCAAAACATGGCCCTTGAGCACAAGCCCGCTCTGAGCACCAGCCAAACAGGAAATGCCAACACCACGGCCCGGTCCAGCCAGGTGATCAGGCCCCTCCAATGGCACTGCAGGCCCCTGCCGCTGTCCCCGAGGGCCTGTGACCAGGGAAGCAGCTTGTCCCCCGCAGCACTGCACATCTAGCTAAGAGCCAAGGCCTCCTCTTCAGAGAACAGTAGCCAGGGGAGCGCTTGTCATCTGGGTCTCAGCTGGAGACACGCAGGTTCTAAAGCCCACGTGTGACCAGCGGAACAAAGCGAGCCCGGGCAGCGACAGGAGCGACGGGGCCGGGCGAGGTGGAGGTGGGCGAGGTGGAGGCGAGCGTGCCTGCGCTTTCCTCCGGGAGTCCCCAGCGTCTCCACACAAAGCCCAGGAGCAGCGGCCAGCAGGGGGCGCCGCGACCACCCCGCTACACAAAGACCCTCTGTCTCCCATGCCAGGCCCTGCCTGGCGCGGGCTCAAGGGGCTCAAGATTTCAGGTCTGTTTATTACTTGTGTGCACTTTTCAGATCAGTAGGTTTTAGGGTTCAGATGCCTCAAATTTGAGCATGAAACAGTCCCACAAGCTCCCAGCGTTCCCTCCCGCCCTGGGTGCCCACCTGCAAAGCACGCCCGCCTCAGTCATTGCCCAAAGGCCTTGAGGACCTGGGAGGCGGTGGCTGCCCACAGCCTTCCCACCACGCAGATGGGCTGCACACTCCTCCTCAGCATAGCGGGGTCCAAGACTCGAGACCCAGCAATGGACACACGGGGGTGACACTTACAGGACAGCGAGTGGGTGCCTTTGGGCAGATACTCGAACAGCAGGGAGCCGTCATCTCCGAGCATGTCGGCCTTGAGGGACAGCAGGCTGTTCTTGCTCATGAGCGCTGCGCGCAGGCTGGCCACTGCTGTGGCCTGGTGCAGGGCATCGTCTTTCTCAGGGGTGAGTGGTGGGCCCAAGAAGCCGGCTTCTCCTCCCAGCAGAGCCTCGTCCACGTGTGCATAGAGCTCAGCCCGCTCGCCTCGGCTGTCTGAGCTGCTGGCCTCTGCGACGGCCAGCTCTGCATCTAGGGAAGGGGACACGCACGAGAGAGAATATTCAGGTCATGCAGGACTGCAGCTCGGAGGCACAGTGACTCTGTGGCTTCCCAGCAGCCCAGCGGCCTGCCAGGCTGACCCAACACAGCGCCCTGCCCCGTCCCACCAGGCTGGCCCATGACACGTGGCCAGCCTGGCGTTGCAGTGGCGGGCTCCTTGGTCCCACAGTCCCATACAGGCACAGGGTCGGAGGCAGGGCCCTGGGCTCCGCCCCAAGCATAGGCTCTTAGGACTGCAGGATTGCCACCTTTTTCTTTTTCAGGCTGTGTTTTTGTTTTTCACAGGGCCCCGGTCAGTCACTGGGTTCCCAGGCTAGGCTTGAACTTGAAATCCTCCTGTCTCAGAGCACTGGGACTGCAGGTGTGCGCCACCACCTCTGGCCGAACTTCTGCCTTTCAAAGAAGAAATACCTAGCCAGGCATGGTGGTACACACCTCTGATCCCCGCACTTGGGAGGCTGAGGCAGGAGAACTGCTGTGAGTTTGAGACCAACCATGAACTACGTGGTGAGACCCTGTCTCGAGAAAAAAAAATAGAGAAAGAAAATACCTAACATGCATTGATGACCTACCTACCTGAACATTAGAGCAAAAATTCTTAACACTTTCAGGAAAACATATATGACCTTAAATTTGGCAGTGGATTCTTAGCAATACCAGAGCACAAGAAATACAACAGATAAGCTGCAGTTAACCGTATTAAACCCTCCTGTGCCATTAAAGACACTCTCACGAAAGCAAGACAAGCTATAGGATGGGAGAAAATATCTGCAAGTCATGTATCTGGTAAGAGACTCTGTCCAGACCACATACTCTTACAACTTAATAAAAAAAAAAAAAAAAAAGGTCAGGGATAACGGTGCACACCTGTAATCCCAATACTCAGGAAGCTGAGGCAGGAGTAACCCTGTGCATTCAAGGCTAGCCTGGAATACACAGTGAGTCCAAGGCCAACCTAAACTGCATATGGAGACCCTGTCTCAAAAAAAAAAAAAAAAAAAAGACAAAATAAAACTGGGCAATAGATCTGATTAGACATTTATCTGAAGATATGCAAACAGCCAAGAAGTACATAAACAGATGCCCAACATCAACAGTTACCAGGAAAATGCAAATCGAAACCACAATGAGATACGATTTCACATCCAGAGGGATGCCTACCACCAAGAGACCAAGAAACCAGCAGTGCTGGCTGCAGAGAAGCTGGAGCCTCGTGCAACTTCGCGGCTGTGAGCTGTGCAACTGCCGTGAAGGGGCTAGTAGGTCCCATAGTGACCGCCTAAGGGGCTCAGCAGGCGAGTGGGCTGGGCCAGCTGGCCCTCGGGGGTTCCTCGTCCCACAGATGAGAACGAAGTGAAGGAGAAGCGCCTGTGGCATTCGTCTGAGCCCAGTCCCTGGGGAGGGGACAGACGCACCCAGGTGTGCAGGGAGGGGCCCTCAGGTGCAGGCCAAGTAAAAAAAGCCAATGCTTTGGTCTTCTCAGGGCCTTCCAGACACAGCTGGCATTTAGAAAAAGAAGTTTATGAGCAGTGATTTCAGGAAGAAAATTCCACAAGCAGAACAGGAAGTTGAAGGCAATCCATGTACAGACACAGTGCAGTAGTGCGTAGAACCACAGAATGCACTTTTATCATTTTTAAGCAAAAGCTAATACAGCACCCACGCGTGGTGCACATGCCTCTAATCCCAGCACTCTTGGCAGGCAGAGGCAGGAGGATCACCGTGAGTTCCAGGCTAGCCTGGGCTATGTAGTAGCATGTAGTGAGCTGAGGCCAGCCTGAACTACACAGCAAGACCCTGTCTCAAGAAAACAAAACATAAATAAAGAGTGTTTTCTGTATGCCCTGAGGCCTGTTTTAAACCCTAATGGATTCTACTAGCAGCCCTGGCCACCACGTACACCACAGGGCCACTTCCCACACACAACTGACCGCCCCTGGGCAAGGACTGAGGCAGCCTCGGAGACCCCGCCCCCAGCTCAGCCCTCTCTGGAAAGAAGGTTCTGGAATAAAGGGCACATTGAGGAGGTCGGAGTACTAAACACAGCTGACTTTGATTGCTGCTGATGTACCCACCTCACAGTCATTGAGTACGCCAAACACTCGTTCCCGCCCAAAAAATGGGCTGGGCTTCCAAAATGCACAGGCACACTGGTAAAGCTACACGTTCTCTCTGTCTGGAACCATCAGACACGAGCACACAGCACAATGTGAACACACGCACATGCACACAAGTACATGTTGATGTTCACAAAGGTGTCACATGTACACATTCACACAAGGTCACAGGGTTCAAACACATGCACACACACACACATGCACGCATGCACACATACTCGGGCCGTCCACAGTGGCCCGGACCCTGCTCCACACAGTCTCTCTGGTTAACAGATGTCTCTCCCCACACTGGTTGACGGTATTTTGCTGTTAAATGGTGACAAAGTTTACTTGAAAAAGTAAAAGTGAAGACTGAGGGAGAAACTGGTTCTGCACAGTGAGTACGGGCTGAGGAGAAGAGGGAAAAGTCCACCCGGGAGACCCAGGGTGGGACACCTTGGGGAAAGCCACAGTGGCTTCGATGCGTATTTTTTAATGAACAAAGGAAAGAACAGAAGGCAGGGAGGTCCGAAAGAAAGAAAAAGCTCATCTGGCTGTGCTCACTGTTCTCAGACAGTGGCTCAGCACACGCCACCCAGTGCTCTGGGCATAGCCAGTCTCTGGCCAGGTTGAAGCCAGCATCCTGGGCTCTTCGCGCATCAGGCAGCTGGCTCAGGCTCGGTGCTGTCCTTGGTGTCCATCCTTTGACTGAGGGCCCAGCACGCCCCACTGAGCAGGCGGGATCATGAGCATGGCTGAACCTGGCCTTTGACACCCCCGACTCTGTGGGGACCCAGGAGGATGCCCCAGGTCTCCCCTGACACACGATGGCACCCACACCTGTGCAGCCCAGATCTGACAGCTGGGGCCTGCTGAGGCCTCCTCGCTGCACGGTGCCAGGTATCCTCGCCTCTTTGCTACTGTTCTCTCTGCACATCTGTCCACTCTGAGGGTCCCGTCCAGGGGAGTGCATGTCCCCAGTGTCCTCCACACCCCAGGGCTGTGCCCTCAGCAGGGCTCGGCAGAGCTGCACGGTGGGGACACAGGATCTCCGCGAGGAAGAATCAGGTCCACCACGTCCCAGCAGCGTGAGGATGCCACCCGCTGCACAGAAAGCGAAGGCAAGGGTGGCAAGGGCAGCTCCTCCCAGGGCTGCCTCCGAACGTGCGTGGGACAGCAAGACATGACCACAGAACCAGTCTTCTTCATGACCTAAACCAGCGAAACGAAAACACGGATGCCAGTGTCTCGAGCTGAGCACCGTGAGGGCCGGCCTGTGTGCAAGCCTTCTCCCTGTGCAGAGTGGGGCCCAGAGCCACCTGCAAAGAACACTGGAGCAAGCAGACTTCTCAAAAGATACCCAGCCTATGCCAAGCCAGCAGCAACACGGGGCACAACACGACCATGGAACAGAAAGGACGTGCAAAACCACAGGGGACTCCAAGGACTGGGGGGCAGCCCCTATGTCTCTCGGAGGGAAGGGACAAGGATGCATGTGGGACCATGGGGCTTCTGGGTCTGGAGTATGCTGCTTGATCACAGGGCACATGCACCCTCTGGGGTGCGAAGACCTGTAGGCTGGGGGCGGCTGTCCAGGTGGCCTCGACCTGAGGGAGGAGCTCAGGACATGGCACTCACAGGCAGAGCACAGCCTCCCGGAGTGCAGTCAGACCAGGCCTCCACCCGTCAGCCATATGGCGGGGGGCTCACGAACACTGCTCACAGATGTGCTCCTTCTCAACGTCTACCTTCTCACCTGGTAAATGCTTAAAACTTAAGAACCAGGCTTTGTTGTTTGAGTTAAAATCATTTCCTCATTTGTTAGTTACAAAAAGTATTTTACACCATCTAAGAAATCCCTTTGATTTTATGGATGCAGTTGACCCTTGGATCCAGGGGACGGGCTCCAGGCACCCAAGGGTGAGAAGCCCACCAACGCCTCAGCCTTTAACTAACGGGCAGAGTGCATGAACGCACAGCCCTCCCACGTTCTGGACCTCAAGGTGACTTACAAGACCTGACACCAAGGAAACGCTGTGCAAACAGATGTTACATGGAACGATTTGGGGAATAGTTACAAGAAAGTCTGTCAATGTTTTCAGTCCATGATTGAACCTGCAGATGTGGAACACACAGATACAAACGGCTGCATAAGATAGTTGGTGTTATGGATTAAAAACTGGTGGTCAACTTAACACCAGCTGAATTAAATCAGTGCAGTGCTGAGCGTGGACAGTCCACCTGAGGAAAGTTGCCAGCATAAAAGGAGACCTGGAGAGGAAGAGCAGCACTGTGGGTTCTCCCAAGTGTTGCTGTCTGGAGCCATTGGTTCTCCTGGAGGAGCTTGTCATCCTGGCCTCCCTGATCTGAACTCGACCGTTATCATTGGAGGAGCTCGGGACCTTGTTGCTGAGTGGCTGTGGTCAGGTACTTTGGGGGAGCTCTGGTCCTTATGTTCAGCATCGCTTCCTGGCTCTGGTGGGGAAGATGTGTGCTGCTCAATCTCCAGGAGAAGTTTGTCACGCTGGCTTCCAGATATGAACTCAATTGTTCTCATCGTCAGAGCAGCTCGGGACCTCATTGCTGTTGAGGACGGCTGTGTTACTTTTCAGGGGAGCTCTGGTCCTTACTTTGAATGTTGCTTCTTGGCTCCCGTGTAGAACACTCAGCCCACTGGCACAGAGCCTTCAGTCCGCTGGCATAGACTTTCTGGCTTCCACCACTGACTTTTGGGCTTTCCCAGCGCAGATCTGTGAAACAGACTTGCATGAGTCATTGTCGTGGGCTCTAGGTCTTCGGCTGGACTCATGCAGGACACTGCTGTGGGATCCAGGCCCTTGGCTGGATTTCCTAGGGCTTTAGTGTTGTGGACAGATTTCCTGCACTTTCTTGTATGTAACTCTGGGCAACTATCATAAAATAATATTATAAATTCTGCGTCCTGTATATAATTGTTCTCCTTGCAACCCCTGACTACAACAGTTGGTTAGCCAAATGATTCACCGCATAGAAGACAAGGCTGGGCTGGGGATGTAGCTCAGTGGTAGGGCACTTGCCCAGCATGTGTGCGGCCCTGGGTTCAATCCCCAGCACAAAACAAGCAAAACAAAAGAGTAACAGAGAAAATTAAAGCCATAACATTACCTATTAAAAAAAAAAAGATAGAGCTTATTTTGGCAAACGACATTGGAATAACTAGGCAGCCACCTACAGAAAGTACCTGACCTGTAATCCCAGGACTCGGGAGGCCGAGGCAGGAGGAACACTGTGAGTTCAAGACCAGCCAGGGTTACAAAGTGAGCTCAAGGCCAGCCTGCATACCAAGACCCTGTCTCAAAAAGACCAAGAAAACAAAAAGAAAGAAAAAAAAAGAAAAAAGTATACCTGAAGCCAACCTCACCTGTCATATGAAACCAATTTAAATCATAGATTTGTGTTGCACTCAAATCTATAAAACATCAGGGAAAAAAAATGAGAGTTGGGAGGCGGAGGCTGGAGGATCACTGTGAGTTCAAAGCTAGCCTGCACTACATGGTAAGACCCTGTCTCAAGAAACAACAACAAAAACGGACCCTCACATCATTTTGTCACTGTACCACTGTGGTCTCAATTGTATTTTAAATGCATTAGCCTGAAAATCAAATTTCATTCAATGATTAGGAATAATTTTTTTCATTGTATAACTTTTTTTTAAATTCTGCGATAAACACACTTCCTTTCTATCTGTAAAGGAAAAAAAAAAAAGGAAAACAGGAGAAAGTCTTTGTGACTTTGGTCTAAGATTTCATAGCCAGGACCAAAAGACAACGAAACCAAGAAGAAAAAGCTGCCGTGCTGACTCTCATCTAGTCAAAACCGTACGCACCTCAAATACACTACTAGATAAAAACCAAAACCAAAGACCGACAGAAAATTTCCAAAAACACCTGACAAAGGATTTGAACCAGAACACAGAAAAATCATCACAGCTCAGTGGGGTACAATGGCAATGCCTGTGCTCCTCAGCTACGCAGAAGGCTGAGGTACGCAGATCTCAAAATGTAAGAGCAGCCTGGGCAAACTCAGTGAGAACCTTTCTCAAAATAAAAATGAAGCCAGGCTTGGCGGTACATGCCTGTAATCTGGGGGGTGTGGGAGGGTGTCACTGTGGAAGGCTGAGGTAGGAGGAACACTGTGAGTTCAAGGCCAGCCTGGGCTACATGGTGAGAACTGTCTCAAAAACCAAAGAAACAAACAATGAAATAAAAATGAAAAAGGGCAGGCCGGACATGGTGGCACACACCTGTAATCCCAGCACTCAGAAGGCTGAGGCAGGAAGATTCTTACAAATTCAAGGCCAGCCTGGGCTACAAAGTGAGCTCAGGGCCAGCCTGAACTGCATAGCAAGTTTTTCTTGTCTCAAAAAGACAAGGAAAAAAAGTGGGGGGGGGGGCGCCTTGGGATGTATCTCAACGGCCCCTGGAATCAATCCCTAACATAACAAAAAAGAAAAATCATTATTATATCTCAGTAACTTTAAAAAAATAAAGCCTGGAATGGTGGTACATAGTTATGGTGGTACATAGTTATAATCCCAGCCTCTGGGAGGCTGAAGCAGAAGGACTGCAGGTTTGAGGCCAGCCTGGGAACTGACAGAAAAGGGCCCAAGGGGACTTGCAGGACAACGGAAACATTCTCTGGTCTATGCATGTGTTTCTCAAAACTCTTCACACTGATTCACAACTGGAGCAGCTAAAATTTTTAAAATACCACCTCACAAAGCTACAGATGAGGAGAAGCAGCCAACTTCTCACTCACTGCTGGTGGGAGGAAGGTGGTGCCACCACTTAGGAAAGACATCTGAAAATTTCTTAAAAGTTTAAACATCTTTCTTCGGTTATCAGCCCCTGCATCACGAGGTGTTTTCTCAAGAGAAATGAAAAAAATACTATCTGCAAAATAGTGTTTAGAGGTTTGCTCTGAGATTACAAAACCCGGAACCATCCTGATGTAGCTGGATGAGAGACTGACCAAACAAACAGATATTCAGATGGTAGAATCCAATGCCACTGATCAAAAAGGTACAACATCCAGGCAGACACACCGGGTGAGCCACAAACACACGCTGCAGACAAGAGCCTGCGTTTGTCACAGGAGGTGCTACCCAGGCAACAGCTTCCCTCAGGGGACAGACCTGGGGAGGACACTGACCTGGGGGGTTGGGGGGACTGCTGAGCCAGCTGGCGGACAGTCATGGCTGTGTGTAGCTGTCCCCACAGCCTCATGCAGTCATAGGTGGCTTTTTGGAGGTGGCTGGATCTAAGGTGTGTGATGCTGGGATTCAGGGTGCCCTACCCTGGGGGTGAGAGCTACCTGTCCGAAGGGTGGGCAGCCTGGATAGACTATAAGGGACAGGAAGAGGGCTGGTGCCATTGCTTGCTGCTTCTTTGCTACCTTGCTGCCTTCCTGCTTTCTGCCTGCCATGGACTTCTCTCTTCTACAATGTCTCTCTGCCACGCCACCCTGTCTGGGAGCCAGCCAGCTATGAACTGAAACCTCTACAAACTGGGAGCTAAATAAACGTTTCCTTCTTTAACTTTGGGAACTGGTTATTTTGTCTCAACAATAAGAAAAAGTAACTAAGAGAGCCCCTTACTCTGAAATGCACTGAAAATGCCCATGAGTGAACCACACCCCTTTAATCCCCACACTCAGGAGGCTGAGGCAGGAGGATCGTTGTGAGTTTGAGACCACCCTGGGCTACAAAGTGAGTTCAAGGCCAGCTTGAACTGCATGGTGAGACCCTGTCTCAAGAAATAGGGCCGGGGATTTAGAAGGTTGTGAATTTGATCCTCACTACAAAACAAACAAACAAACAAACCATGAGTGCTGGGAAAAGTGGTAGCTGATTATCTAATAAAGCAAAGGGAGTGAGATGCCGATACACCAAGGACTCAGCACAGAAGTGACCTCTGTTTCATTTTTTCTGTAAGTGTATATATTTTCCAAATATATTTGTAGAGGTTAAAAACAAAATTATTCAAAAAGTACATCTGAAATCTGCTACTTATTGTATGGCTATCACACCTCAAAAAATACAAGTAGCCTAGTGTGGTGATACACACCTGTAATCCCAGTACTCAGGAGGCTGAGGCAGAAAGGTCACTGTGAGTCTGAGGTCGCCCTGGCTTGTATAGTGAGTTCAAGGCCAGCCTGAACTACACAGCCTGAACTACCTGTCTCAAAAAACAAAAACTAGTAATACCAAAGTGCCAGGTATGGTAGGGCACAATTGTAATCCTGGCACTCTGAGACTGAGGCAGGAGGATTTCAAGTACAAGCCCAGCCTGGACAATGCAAGACCCTCTCTCAAAATAAAAATAAATATAAAAAAAGGCTGAGTATTAGCTCGATGCAAAGGCCCTGCATTCAATCCCCACTAACAGACACACATGCGTGCACACACATGCACGCACACACAGAGACAGTGAGGTGGTGCACACCTCCAATCCTAGCTACTGAAGAGGCTGAGCCAGGAGAATCACAAGCTCAAGGCCAGCCTGGGCAATTCAGCAAGAATCTGTGTCAAACATAAAAGGGCTGGGGGAAAAAAAAAAGGGCTGGAGACACAGCCCAGGGGTAGAACGCTTGCCCGGCATCGGCAAGGCCCTGGGTTCCACCCCCAGCACTGCAAGGAAAGAAAGAAGAATGAAAAGGGAAAAGCAATAGCAGTGTCCACCAGAGCCCGGCCTGAGCTGGGCGGACAGTGCCTTGCAGACCCCCTCGTCCTGGGCACGTGCCACCCTGCAGAGCCAAAGTCAGGGCCTGAGACCGGCAGTGGTGCCGGGTGCCAGTGCAGGCCCAGTGGAAGCGGGGAGGAGCAGGAGCACCAGGGTTGGCGGCAAGTGTCAGCAGGGCAGCACACTGCGGGCTCGAGCCATGGCTGCGGAGGCCTCCAGCACGAAGGCCCCTGGGCTGCGGAAAGAGCCTTCCCTGCGATCACTTCAGACCCGAGACCGGAGGGCAAGGGACGAATCTGCGGAGCTGCTTGGCAGTGATGCGGACCAGCAGTGTTGCCACACCGCGTGGAAGCTGAGGCAGCCTGTGCCTACCCAAGGGGTGCGGGCCACAGCACTGAAGGCCTGGCAGTGCCAAGCATGCAGTCCACGCTGCCTCGAGGGAAGGAGCCGTGCTCCAGGGGGCACAGAGGGGGCTGGGCTGCCCCGTCTGTGAATTCGAGTGCATGGCAGTCCCCATGCAAGCGATGCAGCAGAGGGCGCGGGACAGCAGTGGCCAGGCGGTTGGTCACCAGGGCGCCAGGCGCAGAGCACTCTCTGGGTGCCAGGGGCAGAGCACCTGCCGGGCCCCTTAGCACAGCTCCACCCCCTGGCCCGTGGGCTCCTACGGTGACCCTCCTGTTCCCCCACTTGGCTTTACCTGTACTTCCTCTTCTGGGTCCACGGGACGGGGATAAGCTCTCCCCTCACGGCAACAAAAACACTCCTCAGCACAGTGATGCTGTCTGGGCCACCAGCGGCCACCTTTCAGGCCTGGTGGCCAGTCAGAAGCTAATTCAGCAGCTTGTGCTCAGAGAGCAGAGGAAGCCACACAGGCAAAACTCAGAGTCCTGGCTTCAGGCCAGGGGTGCAGGTATGGAGACCAGGCTGGCTCCGCCTTGAAACACACAGAAGCCCATGCTGTCACCTTGTCATTGACCTTTCCACCCCACACATCAAGGGGTGGTCTTCCAGGGGCGATCAGACTTGCTATGTTTTCTACGCGGCAGCCATGAAGGGCCATCTCGTCAGCGGGCGGTGACAGCTGAGCCCCTGGGGCCAGGAGGCGGGGACCTCCCACAGTGCCTGTGTGTGGCTCACCCCCCACAACCGCCGGCCACTGCTGTCCCGCGTCCTCCGCTGCACCGCTTGCACCGGGACTGCCATGCACTGGCCCTGGCCGCCTCCTCGCTGCTTGGGGAGGCATGAGTGGCACTGGGTCTGGGTGGGCCTTGGTGGCTTCCTGGAGCTCACTGCTGGGGCTGGGGCGGAGCTGCAGCCGGTGTAGAGGTCTGCAGCCTTCAGAGACCAGGCTGCCAACTGGAGTTGTTCTGTGGTCCCAATGTGTTCTCAAAAATCCTGACACGTCAGGTTCTAACCTAACCGAAGTGAGCACAAGTTTAGTACGTTTACTTTACAAAATGCACAGTTCTATTCTATCTACAGAACTTTCTTTCTCAGCAACTGTCAGGGGCCTGGACTGTCCCTCACCACTCCTGACCCACCTCAGCGAAGCCTCCTCCGTCTCCCTGGGGACCCACGGTCTTCACCCTGCAGACAAGGCATCGAGGGAGAGCTCCTGAGGCTGAGCTGCCCATTCTAACACAGATCCAACCAGCTCTCTTGTGAAGGAGCTGCTGGAGTTCAAAAGGAAACTACAATGGACACGGTTCTTCGAAGCTGCGAGATTAGAACGCACTTGAACTTCTGCTTGGAAAACCACTTTGAGCAGCCAACAGGTCCAGGGTCCCAGGAGCCGAGGAAGACCCGCCGGGCAGACAGAGTGGCCTGGCCAGAATGCACCGAGCGCCCCAAAAGGTCTGCAGTGACTGCCCGACAGGTTCCTTTCGAAAATGGCCTTTTCCCTAGGTGTGGTGGTCCACACCTACAATCCCAGCACTCAAGAGGCTGAGGCAGGAGGATTCTCAAAGACTCTGTCTTGAAAGAAAAAAAAGGGAGTTGGGCATGGTGGCACACGCCTTTAATCCCAGCACTTGGGAGGCTGAGGTAGGAGGAGCGTTTTGAGTCCGAGGCCGGTTTGGGCTACAATGCGCACGCAAGGCTGGCCTGAGCTACACAGTGCGACCCTGCCTCAAAAAACCAGGGCCAAGCCGGGCGTGGTGGCGCATGCCTTTAATCCCAGCACTCGGGAGGCTGAGGTAGGCGGAGCATTGTGAGTTCGAGGGCGGCTTGGGCTACAACGCAAGCACAAGGCCGACCTAAGCTACACAGTGTGACCCTGCCTCAAAAAACTAGGGCTGGGAGTTTGGCTCAGTGGCTTAAGTGCCTGTCTGGCAGGCTCGAGGCTGTGAGTTCAATCCCCTGTGCCACCAAAAAAAAAAAAAAAACAAACCAGGGCCAGGAGTTTGGCTCAGTGACTTAAGCGCCTGTCTGGCAGGCGCGAGGTTATGAGTTCAAGCCCAGGTGCCGCAAAAAGAAAAAAAAGGGGCAGCCTTTTCTCCTGTAAGTGGGATGAGAATAAAAAATACTCTTCTGTAAGATGTGATAAATCTCTAATGAGAACAAATCGACCTCCACAAAGAATTACCATTTATGCTCCAAATTCCAGCCTGAGGGCTAGGGTGGGGGACTCGGGGAATGACTGGCCACCACAGCTTGGCAGGAATCGTCCCACGCTTGAGCCCACACCTCATGTCCTTGTCTTAGTACTCAGAATCCTCTAGCAGAAGCGGTTCACAGTTGCCGTGGAAACCCAAGGATTTCAGACTGAGGAAAGTACACAGGCGAAATCACTTGTTGGATCCTGAAAACACCTTCTGCTTCCAACTGCATTTGCAACATCCAGCAGGGGCTCAAGGAGCACCCACTGCCTAGCAGCCAATCACCTCGACAGACACACAGGCCCCAGCCACCACCTGTGGGTGACTCGTGGGCAGGCACACGTGTCCTGGCAGGGTGAGAGGCCTTCAGGTCTGCGTACTCCAGGATGGCCCGGAAGCCCTGCCACTCAGGGGAGGCTGCTGCTTCTCGGGTTTTGGTTGGAGCTGGTAAAAGACTATGAACAAAGTTAGGCGCAGACTGGATGTTGCGGTCCCTGTCCTCTGCCCTGGGTGCCTCTCTGCAGGGACAGCTGGCAGGAGAAGGAGCAACCCTTCCATCTGCCCAGAAACACCCTTCCGATGTGGTGGCGCTCTGTGCCATAGGCTGGGGGCTGCCCCAGGGGCATCTGTCCACTTCAGCAGACGTTTGTGATCTTTGCAACAGCAGGCGGTGCCACTGGAGCTGGTGCGTAGAGCCCATGCTGCTGCCCACGCCCCACAGTGTCCAGGACACCCCCCTTAGAGCCTGACCCTGAGAAGGGCAAGAAGTCCCGAGTTAAGACCCCGGCATGGAGCCTGGGCCTGGGTTCAGGGCAGGAACACCGGATGCGAAGGGAGGAGAACAAAGAAGGGAGCACAGCCCCTGGAGACGCTCTCTGCTGAGCCAGGAGGAGGGGTGCTGTCCGATGGACGGAGATTCAGGGGAGGGCAGCCGGGTGCTGCTTAAGAAATACAGAGTTTCTCTTTGGGAGATGGAGAAGTGCCAACCAACAGGAAAGCATGAAGGACTGGGAGTCTGGCTCAGTGGCTTAAGCGCCTGCTTGGCAGGCATGAGGTTGTGAGTTCAATCTATGGTACCGGAAAAACAAACAAACAAACAACAACAACAACAACAAAACAAAACAAAACAAAACAAAAAAAACCAGGAAAGCACGAGTGCCACTAACTGCACTAACTGTACACTTAAAAATGCTTAGAAAGGAGCCTGGCATGGCAGCACACGCCTGAGGGAGGGTTAGGCAAGAGGACTGAAAGTTCAAGGCCAGCCCGGGCGATTTGTTGAGGCCCCATCTCTAAATAAAAAGGACTTGGGTTGTAACAAAATGGGAGAGGACCCCTGTGTTCAAACCACAAAACTGAAAACCAGAAAAGGTTTTCGACAGTCCAGTTTCTGTTCTGTATACTTTGCCGCAATGAGAAAAGCCCCCATGTATCAGGTCTGGTTTGGGGCCCTCAGGGGGCCCTCTGCCACTTGCCCCCAGCTCCTGGGACACCTCAGCCATGGAGAGGAGGAGTCCCAGGGCCCTGCCCCACCCACTGCCCTTCCTGCCCCAGGAAGCCCTCCCTGCCAGCACATGGGTGACATTTCCAGGTTCGCTGCCTTCGCTGCCAAGGCTCACAGAGTGATTTCTAATGTTGCTTCAGAGGGACTCCCCTCGTAGGCATGGGCCAGGGAGCCCCGCTCCTGCCTGCCCACTTCCCTCCCTGACCTGGGAGAAAGGGGAGACAGCAAGAGGACAAAGTGGCTCCTCCCCCTTTGCTCTCTAAAAGGGATCAGCACAAGCCGAGATTACTGCCAGGCGCTCAGCACCAGGAGTGGCACCCCGTTCATTTCCTATCTGCCACTCTGGGGACAGACACGGAACTGTCCTGCAGGCTGTGGGGACCACTTCCAACACCTTGACATGGGGCCTCCAAACCAGCAAGCGAAACCTCCGAGGGATGGCAGGGGAGACCCTCACTTTGTGGAGCAGGTCCCAGCTGAGTTGGGAGAACCCACACTCATAGCAGATACGTCACATGTGTCCACGTTGTAAGGCCCTCCACAACCACAACACCCCGGCCTGACCCTGCACGATGACCACAGACAGCACCCGGGTACCTGCCACTGCTGGCTTCTCTGGTGACCACTGAGCGCTCCTGGCAGTTCTACAGGTGACAAAGGACACCAAATCCACACCCTACACCTGGCCAAAGCTCCCACGGTCTCCCCACTGCTCTAGCCACAGAGCCGCCCCATCCAAGGGGTGCCAGTGTCGCACTAATGGGCATGGACCCAGGTGGCTCCAAGCCCCAGGCACCCTGGCCTCTGAGATGCACCACTTGCTTCCCCTCAGTTGCACCAATTCCTGTGAAAGGGAAAATCCCAGTGTGAGCTGGGAAAGGCACCGCTTCACCCGCAGCCTCGGACCAGCACAGCACCCTGGGCCTGAAGCCTGCTCTTCAGAATGAAGGGCTTACTTGAGTCTCGGCTGCCAAAGGGCCATCCTGGCGTGGGAAGGAACGAGGGAACTGGAGAGCCTGCCCGGCTGTCATCCTCCACCTGCTGGGTGATGTGCCGGACAGTCTCTTTGTTCTTTCGGTTCTTCCTCCGGCCCGTGGGCTGCCAAGTGTCCCCAGGACCCTGCTCCGAGAAAGAGCTCTGGATGGCACCGTCTTTGGCAGAGGGCAGCTCACTCCCTCCATAGTGAGAGGGGGAGATCTGCTCCTCCTTGATGCGCAGGGGCCCATAGCCCATGTCTCCGGGCCACAGAGCCTGCGAGGAAATGTCTTCAGGGCCGTCAGCCTTGGGCTCTGGATCCTCCTTCCCAAAACTG
Source organism: Dasyprocta punctata (assembly GCA_004363535.1). Lineage (NCBI taxonomy): Eukaryota > Metazoa > Chordata > Mammalia > Rodentia > Dasyproctidae > Dasyprocta > Dasyprocta punctata. The sequence continues at coordinate 55,176 of RJWM01010120.1, forward strand.
CTCCCGCCCTCGTGGCAGCTGGCAATGGCCGAGTCTCCAGAGGAATTGGCCGGGCTCGTCCGCCGCGCCAGCCATGGGGAGATGCTCCTCCCCGCCATCACGGCCGAGATCAGCGCCTCCGTGCTGCTGCCGGACACAGCGCCAATCTCAAACTCTGAGAGCTCGTCCGAGGTGTCCGACTTGATGCTGATGTCCAGCGCGGCCTTGATGAAGTCGTGGCAGGCCTGCACGATGTCCGTCATCTGCAGGAAGCTGGCGGCAGACATCACCTCGATGACGTTCCTGCTCGTGAGGGCCAGGTGGGCAGAGTACATGAAGTCGATGATGGCCTTGAAACCCTGTGCAGTGACGATGTCCAGGTGGGTGACCGTTGCCTGGTCAGATGCCTTCTGCACCTGGCAGTAGAGCGTCTTGAAGTAGCGGCTGCTCCCGAGCAGGACGTTCTTGTGCGCCTTGAAGACCTTGCCCTCCACGACCACGCAGACGTCGCACAGCACCCCGTGCTGCCTCTGCTCGTTGAGCTCGCGGAGCAGGTGCCGGTAGTGGGACGCGATTTCCATATCTTCCTTTCGGTTGTTCATCTGGAGTCCTGGTGCGGCCTCTGCTACAGACTCTGCGGGGGAAGAAGGAAAGAATTACCCACACGGGCCGCACAGACAGGGGAGGGCCAGGAACGCAGCAGCAGGGCAGCTGCGGGCGCCGTGGGTGGGGGAGCCACAGCCTGCCGGCAAGTGCAGCCATACAGGGCAGGGGCTGGGGAGGTGGCTCTGAGCTGGGGCACTGCTGCGGGCAGGAGCCAACCACACAAGCTGGAGTGCAGGGGTGCAACAAAGCACAGTGCCCTCATCGGCACGGGGCCACCAATGTGGGCAGACCCAGGCCTGCCCCGGCTGAACCAACCCTCCAGGCATGCCATGGACGCAGGGTTCTGAGCAGGATCACACACAGCGGCTAACGTATCCCACAAATAATAAAAGCACCCATCAGTAGACTGAAGTAACTTCCTCACCCAAACTGAAAATGTAGGTTAAAGAATGCAAGGGTGGGCCATGCACAGGCAACCTGGAGAGCCAGACGCCAGCCCCTTCCGGCACATGGGCAGGGAGACAAGAAGAGCCCACGTTTCTCCCCCCAGTAAGCGACTGGCCAATCAGGAGAAACACAGGCTGCAACGATAGCTAATGAGGTAAAATACAACTTTATGCTTGTAGTGTTCAGTGTTTCACTGACTTTGCAGGCCTAAAGCCGCTAGTTTGATCATCTATTCATAGGATAACAACATGCAATGTAGCATATATGGGGGATCTCCTTCTCAAGGTGGTGGTCATTGTTCATACCTTATTATCTAGTTTCCAAATTCTGTATCATTCTCATTGTTTGGTTTGGTTTGGTTTTATTCTGTTTTCTCTTGATTGATTTTATTATCAGCAAGTATGTGGGGCGCACTTCCAGCCAGCTCGGGGGTGCTGCCCAGCACCGGGTGGGGCCTGGGAGTTTCCACATCGGAAGTGGAGAGAGTCTCCTGCTTACTCCCTCACCCACGGACGGTCCTGCTCAGCAGCCGAAGCTGTCTAACAACTGTGGCAGGCACATGGCTTAAAAGAGACATTTGTCCTCCACAGCCCCATGGCCGAAGTCCAAGACCGAGGCGTCCCCGCCAGCCTGGGCCTCAGTGACAGCCAGGAGCCTCTGCATCCCATGGTTTGTGGAAGCCTTGCCCTGACTCTGCCTCTGTCCTTACTTGATGTTCTCCTTGTGGGTCTGTGTCCACACGGCCTCTTTTTACAAGGACACCAGTCACTCTGGCGCTCAGGGCCCAGCTGACGGCCTCATCTTCACTAACTCCCTCTGCAACAACCTTATTTCCAAACAAGGCCACATGTTGAGGTCCTGGGGGCTCAAACTTCAGCACCTGAATTCCTGGGAGACAAATCCAACCCTGAAGTCCATCTGAGAGGGGCGAAGCCATTAGCGTCTCCATCTTCCCAACTGATCAGTCACTGTGCTTAACAGGACAGTGAGCTGGCTGAACACAGGCAGAGACCGAGGCCTTCCTGGGGCCACCCAACCCACCCCATGCAGCACCCTGGGCCAGATAGGGTGCAAGGTTTGGGGGTTTGGGCTTTTGTTTTTGTTTTTGTTTTTTTTTTGTACCAGGGATTGAACTCAGGAACTTGCACTTGCCAAGGAACTGCTGTGCCACTGAGCTGTATCCCCGATTCACGGTGCAAGCTTTTACTCCCCCTCCTCTTGACTTACTGACAGTGTTACAGCACACATCCCTTCCCTCAGCCACCTGAGGAAGGACCTGTGGAAAGCAGTGACTGTCGGCTAATTCACGGGTGGGGAAAACGAGGCAGCAAGAGGATTTTCTTCCTCTCTTCGAATGCTAGGGTCCCTGGACACCATCCCCCTTCCCTGGCCCTGCCTGCAACTGCCAGGGGTGTGAGGACACCAGCCCCACCAGCGTCCACCTCCCACTCGCTCTCCTTCAGCGTAGCCAGAGCCGGGACAGGCCAGGCGGTCCTCAGCAACCTGCCTTCCTACCCCCGGGTCGCCCTGGAAGGGACACACATTCCAAATCTTCCTTCAACTGATACCCAAAGATAAAGGGAAACCAACTAGAAAGCCATTTTTAAAAAGTTCAGGCAAAATAAAGAAGGATAAACTTGAGGCGTACGCAGGTAAACAGATGCACCCTGATCTCAAGTGAAATAAATCAGACATGCAAGTTTACATAGCCCATGGTTGAGACCCCAAAATATAAATAAAAAGCAAATAAAGGATAGACAATGGGAAGTAGGAAGAACTTTTTCAAATGGGAAGGGGAATGAGAGATGCAGAGAAGGGGAAGGAAGGGAAAAGGACTAAAAACGAGACTCGAAGAAAATGGAAAGATTTTCAAATAGGAAGGGGAGCAACAGTTGGAGGCAGTTGGGCATGGTGGTGCAGGCCTGTGATCCCAGCACTTGGGAGGCTGAGGCAGGAGAATTGTGATGAGTTAGAGGCCAGCCTGAACCACACAGGGAGGCCTTGTTTAAAAAAAAAAAAAAAAAAGTGTTGGAGGGAGTAGGGAGGAATGGGTGGAAAAGGGGACAGAAAAAAGAATTAAGATGTGTTATGTCCATGCACAAACTCCCCACAATAAACATAATCATTACACACTGTAAAATGTACTAATAAAGCTGGGCATGGTGCCGCACACCTTTAATCCCAGCACTCGGGAGGCTGAGGTAGGCGGAGCGTTGTGAGTCTCAGGCCGGCTTGGGCTACAGCATGAGCGCAAGGCCAACCTGAACTAGGTAGTGCGACCCTGCCTTAAAAAACTAGGGCCATGAGTTTGGCTCAGTGGCTTAAGCGCCTGTCTGGCAGGCATGAAGTTGTGAGCTTGAACCCCAGTGCTGCAAAAAAAAAAAAAAAAAAGTACTAATAAAAAAAATAGTAATCAATAGTAAAAAAAAGTAATCATTACATACTGTAAAATGTACTAATAAAAAAATACATAATAAAAAAATTCTAGGGCCAGGGATATAGCTCAGCAGCATAAATACCTGCCTGGCAAAAATAAATAAATACATAAATAAATAAATACCTGCCTTGCAAGCACATGGTCCTGAGTTCAACAAAAAAAAAAAATTTTTTTTTTAATTTTCGCTGTTTTGTTTTGCATACATATTTGGTTAAAAATCAGTGAATTTTGGGGCTGGGGGTTTAGCTGAGCCACGCAAGTGCCTGCCTGGCAAGTGCAAGGTTGTGAGTTCAATCCTTTGTACCAAAAACAAAACAAAACAAAACAAAATCAGTGAATTTGTAGGCCTGGTTGAAGTAACTGAAAAGCCTTTATAAGTAGTTCATATTGTCTAGATTCAAAGTATGCTGCAAACACAGTCTGAAGTAAAAGGGAAGGTAACATCTCGCTAAAAGACAGGCCTGGATACCCTTGGGTTTTTTTGTTTTTTTGTTTTTGTTTTTGTTTTTGTTTTTGTTTTGGTACCAGGGATTGAAGTCACAACCTCACACCTACCAGGCAGGTGCTAACACCACTGAGCTAAATCCCAGCCCTATTTTTTGAGACTATGCAGTTCAGGCTGGCCTTGAACTCCCTTTGTAGTCCAGGCTGGTCTCGAACACACAACAATCCTCCTGTCTCAGCCTCCCGAGTGTTGGGATTAAAGATGTGTGGCACCACGCCCGGCTAGGCCTGGATATCCTAATCCAGTATGTTAAACTGTTTCCTTTCTCCAGTAGCAGCATTGATTGATATCTTACCGTGAGGGAACCATTCGCATGTAGAGCCGACAAACGGTACAGACCGCCGAAAACTAAACCAATCAGTCCAGCACATGTCATGGTACAGGTTTCACAATTCAGATCACCAGTACTCAGAGGTAAACTTACAAAACTTGTGTAAGTGGCATTTGCTGACAAAAATGGGGTCACTGCCATTGCTAAGCCAGCAGCTATACGAGCCTGTATCACGTGCAAGGTGCGCCAAAAAAGACCACAGAGAGTAGCATGAGGTCCAGCAGACACTGACCCAAGTGCAGGGAGACACCTGTCTGTCTCTGGCAGCTGGCTGATCTTTCTGGCTATGACAGCAGCTCAGCTTTCCTTGACAGCATCATCTGGTTGATGATCTTTCATCTGGAGCCTCAGACCCACCTCTGCGTCTCCCTCCATCATGCTGTGGCTGCGGTTCACCGCAACCTTCGCTCCACTCACCAGGGTGCAGCCATCTTCGGGCCCCCAAAAAAAATTCTAAAAATTTTTAAAATTATAGGCAGAAACTGTATTACTTAAGATGTGCACTTATTCATGTCAACTCTTTCGTATACCCCTTAATGCTTCACAAGTAAAAGCTGAATAAATCAGTGTATTCTTTTCTTCTTACCGCCACTGCCACTGTTTCCTCCTCCTCCTCCTCCTTCTCCTCCTCCTCTTCCTCTTCTGCTTCTGTAGTGCTGGGGATCAAACCCAGACTCTTTGCACTAAACTACACCTCAGCCCTCTTTTTATTATTTTGAAGCAGCATCCTACCAAGTGAATAAGTTGTCCAAGCTGGGCTTAAACTTTTGATTCTCTTGCCTCAGCCTCCCAAAGTGCTGGGATTGCAGGCATGCACCATTGCACCAGGTAGTACATCTTAAAATGCAAAAGAACCCCCAGGTGTGGTGGTGCACCCTTGTAATCCCAGCACTCGGGAGGCTGAAGCAGGAGGATTGGCAAAAGTTGGAGGCCAGCCTGGGCTACATAGTGAGTTGCAGACCAGCCTGAACTGCACAGCAAGACCTCATCTCAAAAAAAAAAAAAAAAAAGCAACCATGAAACCTAAAGGTTAAGCATAGACCTCAGTTGCTGCACTGTGACTTCAAAGCATCAATGTGGAAAGCAGGGTGGGCTTCCTTTCCTGTGAGCCTTTAAAGACTTCTGTCAGGAAGACCACATGCTCTAATGAAAATGTAAAATAAAGGCTGTCACTCAGGCCTCCTGCCTGTCACCCCCACAGACACCAGTTCCATCCAGCCTCCAGATCAAAGAGCTGGGACCTGGGCACTGGACACCTGCAGCCTGTGGCACCCCCTGCTGGCTGGCTGAAGAAAATCCCCGCTTCCACTCCCAGTGGCTCTGAGGCTGTGAGCGCCCCTCTCAAACGTCAGCTCAAAGTATTTCACCACATTTATACTTCATCTCACATTTTTTTTTTTTTTTTTTGGTATCCGGAATTGAATTCAGGACCTCACACTTGCCAGGCAGGCGCTGCACCACTGAGCTAAATCCCTGGCCCTCATTTCACTTTTTAATCTCTAACTTAACCTCTGGGATTCAGTTAGGGTTGAAGATTTTATTTTAAATTTTGCTCAAAATGTAAGGTAGCAAGTGACTAACTCAAAGCAGAAGAAAGATACTCTCATCTCAAAAACCCAACCATTCTGATTCCAGTGCCAGCAGACAGGCAGCAGACCACCAGGAATTGGAGGAGGCAAGTTTAACTCCTTGAATATAAACCTCTCTTCATGACTGTGATGAAATTCTTAATGGACAAATATTCCGAACAGACCCGGCACAAGGGAGACATGTTACCGGCTCAACACAGACAGGTGCTCACCCCATCAGCAGGACACACGAGAGCCCCAGATGTAATTCAGCACTTGGGAGGCTGAGGCAGGCGGACTGTTTCCAGTTTAAGGCCAGCCTGAACTACACAGAGAGACCCTGTCTCAAAAATAAAACCAACAAAAGCCACAATGAGGGGCCACTGCACACCCACCAGAGAGGCCACAGTCACAACAGATGTGGGTGACTAGAGCCCCACGCACTGCTGAGGGGATACAAAGTAGCCTGGCCATTTTGGAAAGGTGGTCTCTTCGAAGGTTAAGCAGCCAGGTGTGATGGTGCACACCTGCAATCCCAGAATTCTGGTAGGAAGAGTGCAAGTTTGAGCCCAGCTTGGGTAACTTGGCAACTTAGTAAGACAGAAAAAAGGTGAAGGATGTAACACAATGCGAAGGCCCTGGGTTCAACTCCCACTATGACAGCAAAAAAGCTGGCCAAGAGGAGTAAACATATCGGAGAAAAAAAAAAAGATGCACAAACATCCATGCCAGCTTCATTCCAAGCAGTCACATTTGGAAAGAACCCAAATGTGCATCAAGAGGAGAAGCGGTCCCAACACTGGGGTACTGCTCGGCAAGAAAAGGGGCCCTGGGGCTCCAGCCCAGGCCTCCGTGCTCCGACCACCTTCCCACACTGCTTTCCCTCCCCGCCAGAGCACAGACTGATCACCACAAAAATAAGCCATGCCAGACCACAGGAGAGGCAGGTTCCCTTCACCAAGAACTCAGAAACATAGAGCCTTGTCCATGAGACAGGAGGTCAGCAGCTGCCCAGGGCTGGCCAGGTGGAGGGAGGAGAGGAGGGCTGCATCGACCAGAGTAAATGTCTGGCTGACAGGAGACAATCTCATCAAATGATACTCTCTATGCAAGTGCAGTTTACTATATGTAAATCACACCTCAGCCAAAATAAATTTATTTTTATAAAAACACTCTTACTCAGCTATAATCCTCTGTTCACCTATCCTTGGAATCAGTTGCCACTGTTACAAGCTGAACTGTAACAGTTCAAATACCCTGTGTTGCCGTCCTGACCCCCAGGACCTCATCACTTTTGAAAATAGGTCACTGCGGCTGTAATTAGTAAAGACAGCGTGCGGGGTGGATCCCAACCCAATAGAATTGGTCCCCTCGTAAAAGGGGAAACACAGGGCAGGTGGGGGCCATGACGTCAGCAAGGCCCGGAGTCCCTTCAGAGGGGCACGGCCTCTGGAACCATGGGAGCAGAATCGCTGTTGTCAAAGACAGTGCAGGGTTTGGCTGCAGCAGCTCCAGACACTCAAGCACCATTCCTGTCCAGCAAGAGCACTGCCCACAGGAGTGGACAACCCCAGCGCAAAGACAGCAGAGGCTGCTCCACTCACCCGCACCCAGAAAAGCCGCTCCACCCACCTGCCTCCCCACACCTGGCTTCCACATTCATGGCCTCCCCACTCCTGGCATCCCCACGCCTGGCCTCCACATACATGGCCTCCAGACCCCTGGCCTCCGCACATCAGGCCTCTGCACTCCTGGCCTCCCCATGCCTGGCCTCTACCTAGCACGGTAAGTCCCACGGCAGCAGTCAGGAATGCCTGACCGCTGGAACAGCTCGGTCCTCCCCAGTCTTGTGAGGTATATGTAGACAGTTCATTATCTTCTGAAAAACTCTAGGTGAAAACATGAGCAAGGGGACATTCAATAAACCAAATTTTATATAGATCATATTATTATTTACAGTTGCATTTTAAATTTTATTTATTTATTCTTTATTTTTATAGTACTGGGCATTGAACCCAGGGTCTTCACATTGAGCAAGATCTGGATCTTTTCAGTTTTTACCTTGAAATAGTCTTGTTAAGTCACAAAGCGACCTGGTTGGGCTCCAACTTGCAGTCTGTGTCTGTAGCCTCCCAGAGTGCTGGGACATAGATGTGCACTATTTGAATTTTTTTCAAATGAGTTGGGTATAGTGGGACACACCTGTAATCCTAGCTACTCAGGAGGCTGAAGCAAGAGGATACCACATTCAAGACCACCCTGGGCAACTTAGCAACATGCTGTCTCAAAAAAGAAAAAGGACTGGAAACATATCTCAGTGATAGAGTACCCCTGGGTTCAATCCCCAGTACTGCAAACAAAAACAAAACATTAAACAAGGTTAAAAAATTAAAACGTGTTATAAACCAGGAATGATGATACACAACTATAATCTCAGCACTCAGGAGGCTGAGGCAGGAAGATTGCTAGGAATTTGAGGTCAGCCTGGGCTACATAGTGAGTTCAAGGCCAATGAGTCCCTATCTCAAAACAAAAAATAAAAAAGACATGTTATGTACATGTACCAGCTCCCCACAAGGAAGGTGATCACTTTGTACTGCAAATGTACACTAATTTAAAAACATGTTTTAATTGAACTAAGATGGGCATGGTGGCCCATACTTAGGAGGCTGAAGAAGGGCTGCCATGAATTCAAGGTCAAGATGAACTATACAGCAAGACCCTGTCTCAAAAAACCAAACAAACAAAATTAAATGAGCTCCTGACTGGAAAGAACACCCACTCCAAAAACCAGAATATACAGACATCGCCCTTTCATGATGGCACGGGAGGCACTACCCGCATTTTCTCAGTGAGCACAACCGGCGCGGGGCCTGCTGAGCACCCTAGGGCTCCCCACCGCAGCCAGTGAGACCCAAAACCCAAACCAGGACAGGCTACGCCCAGCCAGCCCCCGGGTCTGCCCCAGGCCTCTTCCCCCTGGTCACCAGCCCTTTCTCAGTTCCTTCACCTCCATCCCAGGCTTCTCACGCCTGGGCCACCTCACTGCCTCCACCAGCTCCCAAACCTGCCCCATGTCACATCCTCTGGCGCACCCCACCCAGACCACACGCCTTCTTCCCCTTTCCAAACCCTAAGCCCTAACCTTAGTCCTCCCTGCCCTGTCTCGGCCCAGTGCTTGTCCTCACCAAAGACAGAAGGCTCTTCAGCTCAGAAACACGTTCTGGGGCCTCATCAGTACCCCACTAGTCCAGCAGGTGCCCAGAGAAGCCCGGAGCAATACTGGGGAGGGCATCGAGCCTGAAGATGCCACCCCACCTGCTAAGGAGTCTAGCAGAGACCAAAGCAGGGCAAGGAGGGGCTGTGCAGGATGGGGGGTCAACGTATGTGCACAGCTGGCCCAGAAAGCCCCCAGGAGCCAGCACTGAGCAGCGCTTCAACACTGACTGTGGCCCAGGACCCCACAGACCAAGAGAATGAAGCAGAAGTGACTCTGTGTCGTGCCAGGCTGAGCTCCTACTGGCCTGGGACTTCAAGGCCAGGGACAGAAGGACCCCCCGTCCCAGTGTGGTTCCAGTGCAGCTCCATTCACAGCCTGGAAAGGTGATCCCCCCACACACAGAGCCCAGGCCATTCCAAATCAAGGGGCTGCTCCAGGACCCTGGGTCCTGCACTGGATTGGAAACAGGCAGCAGCCATGAGCCCGGTTCCTTGTGGTATGGCAAGAGGTAGCAGAATGTGGTGACAATAGGGCTGGTGAAGACTCCAGTGACTAGAGACATTCCAAGGCAGAGCGACAAGACAAGGAGCAAATGCACAGAACAGGCTGACGTCACAGACCAGGTGACAGCACTGTGCCACAGAAGGTGCTGCTGGGCCTCAGAGCGCAGCTGGGGATCCAGAGGGGACCACCCTTGAGGGAGGCCTCGCTGCAGGCGACCACGGCGGGGCTCCTGCCCAGCTCTGCCGCGCGGGAGAGACCAATGCCCTGGGAGCAGGCACAGGTGCA